>JAANSQ010002066.1:0-12944 GCA_036850885.1 Lepidocyrtinus dapeste | reverse complement strand
GAAAAACGCAGGGTATTTTAAGCTGAATCGTGGTGCCCCAATACTTCTTGGACTAAGTGTTTATTTAGAAACAATCTTACATTAACAAATCTTCCGAGATTCCCCAAATTTTTCCCATCAATCACGTACGTTCCTCCCAATAATTTATTATTCCGACTGAAATAACTTCTGTAATGCAATGCAGCATCCTTTTTTTCAACTTTGGTAAGATTCTCACCAGCAGCTGAGCCTACGTTTTCAATTAATCAAAATCACAAATCGACCAACCCCGATTTGCAAGAAATTCAGTTTTGTCCGAAAGGTAATAAACATACTTTTCAACTTGACCTGTTTTCCGCATCCAGACTTGCGGGCAGTTTGGAGTGTTTTACGCTTAAGTTCCTGGGCCAGTAAGAGGGGGGACCTCATATAAGGTCCTGTTAAATATGTTTTAGTAAATTAGCATAGATAACTGCACTTTTATTTTGCCTAACTGAACTAAAGTACGCTTTCATAATTTTAGTTCATACCAGATTTAGATACATTTTTGCTGTTTCCTCTTCCGGACTTGGTTTCTTCTGCCTCGGAGTCCAAGTCTGAACAAGAGGATTCATACCCTTCCTTTGTATTTTCAATAAATTCGATAAAATCGAGACCAGCAAAATATTCGTCGCCATGTACCAGTCCAACCTGACGAACAAAAAATAAATCAAGGTTAACGTCGAGTTAACTGTCATTATTATTTTCAAGCGCTCAAGATAGGATCCCATCAAACAACTGCCATATCATTAGATAATATAAAAAATACCTTATTAGCTTCAGCATCACTTAGTAATTTTCCCGAGTAAGTGCAAATAAATGAACCTTTGGGTATGTCAGTAAGTGCCCTGAGGCCCCACCCTTTCCTCTCAGTTTTGAAGACTTGCGTAGGCCAGATCACCTTACCTTGCACAACCCTATTTAGACAAGTGGCAGAGTTGCATTTGCAGCTGTAGATTGACAAACATCATTTGATCGATTGATTGAACCAACACCAAATCATTCATTAAGAGCTCATTTTAGTACTGGTGAAACTAACTTCGGATTGCACTCATAAATAGCGCTCTCCACGAAGTTCTTTAAGCGTCTGAATTCATACCCCTGCACGTCACTTTTTTTATCCTTAAATGAGGTACCAGCCAGAGTCAACTGCCAACAAGCGCATTTCTCTTTATCCTAATGAGACGGATTATAAATTATCATGAATTGTAAAATTAGCTAATAATACAATTATTAACATTAGAAGAACTACAATTAAGAAAAGTACTATGTACCAAGCAGTCATCTTTACAATCGCAGCAAACCAAAAATCCATCACCTTTCGAGATAACCACATCCTCCGCAGGAACACGCTCATTCACGTAAACAAAATTGTGGAGTAACTCGTCATCCACTGAATTCATGCAGGACACGGGAGTCCACTCCTTACCGTTGGAAATGTCCTAAAATTGCAAAAGTAAGCAAGTGAGTATAAAACGTCAGTGGTCAGCAAAGTAAATTATGTTTAAAAAATAATTAATTTACTGGTATAATGTCTGGCTTATGTTGTTGAATTAATGAATTTAGGCTGATGAGCGGATTCAGTGAGAAAAATTCTATCGGAATGCCATTTCCAGTGACCCTATTGTAAGCGTGGATTTCTCCCTTCGTTGTCAGTTTGAGTCCACAAGGGGTAGTGTACACGACATGTAAACTTGAAACACCACGACGGATTTGGTCAAGTGTACTGCAAAAGTTTAAGCAGGAAAAAGTGCTTTAATGAACATATTTAAAGGCTTTTATGTTTAGTTTATAGATGAATAACATATCTTTACCGACTCCAGCCTGAACAACGCGATGGAATAATCAAGGGATGAACCACAAAATTCCGAAAAACATCCTCTACGTAAATAGGGCAGCATGAACGTGAACAAGAATGTGGCAGTGGTAGAGGTCGAGGTATGATGACCCATAGCTAAAAGACAATGAAAGTCCCAGAAATATGGCATAAATTGACTAATGAGGAGGGTTTCATTTTAGATTTAAGTTTAAATACCTGATATATTTTTTGTCGAATTTGGTTTAGTTGGAGATTGAACTCAGATTGAGAACTCATCATCACTAACGAACAAAAGGAAAGCCAACAAGTTTCATTCTCATTACATACAAAGCATTAAGCTGTTAAAACATTTAAGAGCGTAGCTGAAAATGTATCTGAATCTTTTAAACAAATTAAAAGTTAATTAACAGCAAAGGCTGGAACTATAGTGATATGACATGGCGTAAAACCAAACCGATCTACTACACTTGACTAGGTGGGCAAACCATGTCGTCAAATTTACATATAAGGCAAAGCAAAATCTACGCTTGCTCGTTCTTCTTTTAGGCTATGCGAAATATGTATGCATTTCTTATTTTAGGCTAATTCACGCCAGTTAATCTACCAAATCGTGTGTGTGAAATAAAAGCCTCCCACCCAACTCAGAAATAGGATCAATTAACTCTAGTACGATAAGGACTTAATTTATGGCTTATGGTTAGTATCGACATCAACATGCACAAGACACAATACAGGATTAGCAAAAGTCAGACTGAGAATTGCAGGTTCATGGCATAAATTTAAAAAATTAGAGGGATTGCTTCGCGAGGGTTGGGGCATTCCAAGACCATTTCGGCACCGTCTGCTTGTTTGATTTAAAATTTTCCATTCAATTCGGAACGAACAGACGTCCATTCCTTGGACAGTTGGAAAATTATCATTCCACTCACTTGCATTTGAACCTAGTTCAGTAACTAATTCCTTTCTACTTTTTAAAATATCAAAAAAAAATGTAAATAAGTGTAATAACATTTAATTGCAAAAATTCCTTTGAGCAGTTTTGAGAGAGTTATTACATTTTCATGCATCAAAAATATTTTCAGAGCCCTTACAACGACTTTCATGGAAGATTTCTTTCAATCGGATACGCTATTTTATTTCAGGATACTCGGCTTTTCTCCTCAGTACGAAAATTAAACACCTATGGGAAACTATGCTAAGTAACTTTAGGTCCTAAAACCAGAAATTCCATAAAATTTAGTCCTTGTTGGCTTGTTAGCTCAGTTGTCTGTCACCATATCGTGGCCCTCATGAGTAACAAAACATTTTTTCTGACTCCGCGAAATGAAAAGCTCTAATTTGTATTTTCATGTACAGTAGTAAATGATTTGATGATATGGTTTTTCTTGTTTGTGTCGACAACTGAGTTAGCAAGATCAACACGTATCAATAAGTGATTTTCTTAGTATGGCAAAGGAGTAAAAAATTATTTTTTCTTGTTCCTCATTTTTGATACAGTTCGATGTTATGCCCAATGGAATTATATTTGTAGCTAACTAGCTAAAACAAAAGTTGAATGAAACCTTGTTGTCATTGTCGAAAATATGCTATCCAAGAACCCTTAGCTTTGCCAAACAAAAAAGCTGTATAATGCGTAACAATGACTGACTCGAAAGATTTTATAGGGACTTAATTCACTCCAAAAAAACCTGATCTATATTTAGAGACTGTGTTATGTGATGAGATCAGGTTAGCCAATAAAATCATCCATGCGTACGTCGGTAGTATGCAACTTCTTTACTTGTTCGAGTTGAAAGGAATGCAGTTTTGCATTTTGCATTCACAAGGTCATTAGAAGTGTAATTTTATTTGACGATTATAAACAAGCCTCTGAAACTTTCTTACTAAAATCTAGCATCGAAAAAAGCATTTGTTACCCTATGATAAACTTGTGTCAAAAAATCTAAATTTTTTAACTCAAAACGGTGAAAATAAGTAATTGAAAAAACCTTAAGTGTCATAAAAGGAATTTTACCACTAGTGTAGTACTTTTATAACTTTGTTAAACACGACATATTATGTACACCAACTCTTCATCTAGTGACGTATCACGTACGGCTTAATTTTATGCTAATGGACCAAATGCGGCTTTGGTCACTATTATTTACAAATTATTTCGAGTTCAATGAAAGCTATGAATGTCAAATCAAGGATTCTCTTATGGATTATCGTATGTCTAGCAAATAAAGGGTGTAAAACTGTACTTCATAGGACGTTTCAGAACAAATTTGTTGAGCGAATTGAGCATTCTAAATAAAGATTTATTGAGCCATATCATTAAAATAGATTAAGGTTTACCAAGCCAAGTAATGCAAAGCGCAATTATCATACAAGAAACCACAAAATTGGCCGCCAAGTGAATTTATAGTAAGAACTGAAGGGATTTATGTGTAACTGGCATAGGTATTTATAAGGCAAACATTTTTTTATTAAATCTTCATAGCTTCGTTTTTACATAGTTGTTTTCAGCAAATGATTTTCTTCGAAATCAGGTACCTGAAATGACATTAGAGTGACGATAACAGAAAACTCCTCTGCGCTGCGTAGTACCGAAAATGCATTTTTGCAAAAACAACTCTTTATTTCCTACACTTTCCCTTTTCTTGCTGAAATATTTCAATGAAATTGCATCATAACACAATCATTAAATCTCATCATAGTACGTTTGGTGTACGGTCCCAAGCGACACTAACGTAGCTTGACTCATCCGTTCAATTAACTACCTCCTAATCCATACATTCATTCCTGCGATAATAGTACTGCATAGTTGTGTTGCATTTCCTTTCGAGTTATCAAGATCCGTTACATTTCAGCAGCGTTATCTATAAAGCCTTAGTATACTAAGACGAATAGGTAGCATTGATGAATCCAAATAAAACGCACATTCAGAATACCCATCAAATGCATGAAAACAAAACCGACGCTTAGTGGAGTAGTCAAGTTTGTCGAGTGGCAATAAAGGATTTCGCATTATGAACTGATGCAATCATAGTGGAGGCGCGTAGTATTTACCAAAAATCCACATGATCCTTGCCAGCACGCATCGTGTGCTTAATACAATACACTGTACGGTCATACAGTATGCCTCTGACGAAAAAATACCTTCATTCTCTTACCTTCAGCCTTCAACATTTGTTGGCATTTACATTTTATGAGCTGTTTTAAGGTGAGCATTTGCCTTCCTTCCCTGCATACCAGCTGCTGCCTTTTTAACCACACATTATCTTTCAATAAGATTGAATTGAAGCTCTTATCTTTTCGAGTGACCTAGTTCTCTACAATTAGACTACTGTTGAATCTTATATAGCACAGCTAATCATAATAGGTTTGACGTTGCATTCGCACGTTTTTGTGTCTCCTCTCTATGATAAAGCTCCTCATTTAGTCACTACTTCCTCCATTCATTCTACTGAGACGGAATAGTTTCTTGTGAATTTGTACTGCTAAGTGAAGTCATATTAAATCTTTACCATAACTGCAGCATCCTCAAATTTCAACAAAAAATTCACTAGAAGACTGGTATCTGTACTCTTAGTTGGTCTCTTCAGTTTCAGTTGGTCATCTTTCTCTGTCACATCACCCAATCATCATCATGATATTGTGCTAAAGTAAACTTTTAATTTATCTAATACTACTCAACTACTCAGTGTCATTCGAACTTGAAGCTAGAATTTCTGCATACTAACACAAAATTACTAATTCAACTTTTAGACTTCTCAAATGGTCAAGTGCATGCTTGGTCATAAAAAGTTGCTTTCCTTCATTCAAAGAAGCAGCTGTAGGCTGTAGTGACATCATAAGATTACACGTTTTCCCTTCTATTGACCGTAACTTTGCTTGGACAGTCATTGATTGGCTCGATTAAAACCTTCAAATTTTCTATTTACTCTATTCTATTAGTATTACGTGACAGTGAGTCTTCCCATTCCCATCCGAACTTTATGTGAGGTAGAGTAGTGAAAAGTGCCATTAAAGCGCCAATAATATCGCAGAAAACGTGCTAAAGGAAAGACTAAAGTTAGACAAGACAGCACTCATTAATCCACATGCGTCTTGTAAATCTTTTACATGGTTACATGGCGTGCTAATTTCTTTCAATTTCACCATATTTGCAGCTTAGACCGTAACAACACTACTAACACATTGTACGTGTGTAGTTTCTTCTCGTAAAATAATTATATTTTTGCTCTAGAAATGTGTGAATAAATTTATTATGGCTAATTAATTAGTTTAGTTTATATGTGTTAAGGTAGTGGGAATAATTTTCCTGTCATTTTCTAATTCTAGACGATGAAGAGTCAGAGAGACACATGGGATGCATTTGTAAAATATCAAACTGAGCGACTAAAGCAGTTAAAGGGTGACCAAAAGGTGACAGAATACCAGGTACTGTATTAATTTTTTCTAAAGCCAACTGCACACTTTAAACAGAAAAAACGGGATTCTCGCTAAGATTCTGTCGTGGATTCTGTTTCTATGAATTCAATTGTAATGTTCTCTTCGGTTATTAAAAAATTCTTGTGGCTACCTTGCAAACCATTCCCCCTGCGCCCAATAACTTATCGCTTCCTCTCCACACACAAGATAAAACAGGAGCAAATGCAGCTGGACGAAGCGAAGAAACGTGTAAGCGGAGGAGGAGCATTAGTCTCTTCGGACAATAACGCTTGTCCATCCTCTGGATCACAGAATGTGGTATTGAAAGTGCCTAAGGTAAGCACAAAAAGTACAAATTTTCAGCTAACTTGAAATAATTATGGTGGAGGATTTAATGTGTTCTTGTTGATTTGGCTTTGGCAGGGAACGAGGGACTTCAATCCTGCCCAAATGAGGATTCGTAGTGAAGTCCTTGACAAAATCACAAATATTTTTAAAAGACACGGGGCTCAACAAATTGACACTCCAGTTTTCGAACTGAAAGACATCCTTACGGGGAAGTATGGAGATGACTCCAAGCTAATCTATGACTTGAAAGACCAAGGTGGCGAGATTCTGAGTCTGCGTTATGATCTTACTGTACCATTCGCTCGGTATGTGGCTATGAACAAGATAGGCTCCATCAAGCGTTATCAGATCGCTAAGGTTTATCGTCGTGATAACCCCGCTATTGCTAAAGGCCGTTATCGTGAATTTTATCAATGCGTAAGACACCATAATAAAAAAAATATACTCATAAGTGTAACTGATAATGTGAGAATATTTTGGAAGCAGAAGTTTTTTTATATTTTATTCATTTCAGGATTTTGACGTTGCTGGATTATACGACTCGATGATTCCAGATGCAGAAATTGTGAAAATTCTGGACGAAATCTTGAGCTGCCTTGATATTGGAAATTTCGTGATTAAAGTAAACCACCGTAAACTCCTCGATGGGATTTTCGAAGTGGCTGGAGTACCCCCAGATATGTTTCGTGGTGTATCTTCCACTATTGACAAACTTGACAAGATGCCTTGGGAAGAGGTTGCTGATGAGTTGAAAACTTTGCGAAATCTGAATAATGACATGATCAATTCCATCGCGGAGTTTGTACGTATCAAGGGACCATTGGCTACAGTACTGTCTCAACTACAAGCGAATCAAAAGCTGGAAAAGAGTGACCTAGCCAAACAAGGAATTCAGAATATGCAGTCGCTCATAAAGTATGTTAACGCTATGGGGATTGAAGACTCGAAAGTTCTATTCGACTTAAGTTTGGCTCGTGGACTGGATTATTATACCGGAGTGATTTATGAAGCAATAGTTGAAAGTAAGCTAAAATATCATGTTGGTTACAAAGTCTTCCCTTCCTTGGTATCAAACTGTAAGTGAACTTCTTTAATTTCTTTAGCTACTGGAGAGGATGAAGCGATTTCAGTGGGAAGCATAGCTGGTGGTGGACGTTACGACAATTTGGTTGGAATGTTCGACGCTAACAAGAGGCAGGTTCCTTGCGTTGGTGTTTCCATTGGAGTGGAACGTATATTTAGTATACTTGAGCAAAAGCGCAAGGGCTTCATGAAGCCATTCGATGTCCAAGTGTTTGTCGCCAGTGCTCAAAAAGACATGATTGAACATAGACTGAGACTAGCAAATATGCTGTGGAACGCCGGCTTGAAGACAGAATTGTCTTATAAACCAAATCCGAAACTTTTGCAACAATTGCAGTACTGTGAAGATGCAGACATTCCTTGGGTTGTAGTCATTGGACAAGATGAAGTCGCGAGAAAGGTCGTGAAAATCAGGAACGTCAAAGACAGAAAGGAAGTGGAGGTAGCAGAAGGTGATATGGCCCAGGAAATAAAAAAGTTGTTGGAAACCCTCAGTCTAAATAATAAACAATTATCTAATGGGATCGCTTAATTCCCTGTTAATATTAATTCTACGATTGTAGACTGGCCTATATAATTATCCACCTTACTCTGTCAATATTAATTTAAAGTTAATTGTATATATCTTGTCTTATTTAATAAGTTATTCATAATTACAGTCTTACTATTTCAGTATTCATTAACATGCTTGTCATTTGTTTACCCGGTATATGTGGACGGGTTGTCCCAAATCCAGCTAATGTACTGTACTCCTATGGTAAATACTTTGTGCGAGCCAGAGAAAATAGTTTTGGTTAAGTTTTCGTTCGTATGTTACCAAACTAGGTTTGAGTTTGAATTTGAATGTGTGTGTATTGAAATTGGCTTGGTAAATTTTAAATTGCCTACTACGCTTAAGTTACAACATTTTGCTTCATCATCAGAGCCTGAATCATAATCATGAATGTGTGCTGTATTCTCAATGTAAGTAGGATAATTTTAAATTTATTGCTAATAAGGGGAGTTTTAAATTTGAACTTCCGCGCCTTGTATTAATGTTAAGCATATGATAGTGTTACAGATTTAGATAGTTTTACAGTAGACGTTTGCCTTACTACATAAGGTTTGTCTTGCTAATTCTCTCAAACACGTTGTACATAATAGGTTGGTAAAACATAGGATAAGGTTATGAAGTGAACAATGAACGAGTATGCCTTGAATTTCTGTAATTTTTATGCTTTCTCGTAGAAGTTCTCTTGCGTAAACAATAAACAATTTTTATTCATACAAAGTTATAGATTTTGCATTTATTCATTTATCTTGAGGTTTACCTACGAAAAATCGCACACATTTCATGTTCTTCAAACATATTTTAATTATTCACGTTCTAATTCATCAATAAATTTTTTACTCTAAAGCCTGTAACACATATTTACATATAATCTAAAGTCTTCTCTTCACTCTTAACATTCATGAGCTTAACGTATCCGTCAAAGGTAACAATTTCGCTATACTTACAAATTTTCAAACAAACTCTCTAACAGCTTCATACAAACTTATAATTATTACGTAACACACTGCGTCTATTGGTAGGAATTATTAGCAGGATTTAATGCAATGTTTAGTAGATTTTACAGAATCAATTAAAAAAATTGTTTTAGCATATAAACACACGTACCTTAAATGGAGCCATATTAATATGACAAAAAATATTACCCTAGCCCTTTCGTAGGAAAACTGAAAAAGTTCACGTTTTGTGTACAAACTTTAGCATGTAATTCAAGGTCCACTCCAACTCCAAGAAGTTCAATCTCCAATCAATATGTAAACCCAACACTTTCTATAAAGATGAACTATTCAAAAAATATATCGACCACCCATCGGATTTGGTGGTTGAGTAGAGGCTTCATTTTCACATGGCAGTCGAGTTTTGATTACGCGAGATATGGAAATGTTAGAATTAGAAAAATAGAATTAGAATTAGGCAAGAACTGCTGCACTGCCAACTGCACCCGTCACAAATAACCTACTTGAGGATACCTGACTCAAAAACAACGCCCACATACCTGTTTTCTCAATGTCCAGTAATACTTCATTGGCACAAAATCCAGCAACAAAAGACATTAACGATTCCGAAGGACTCCCATAAAATTAACAATCTTGCATTGTAAATCAAAAGATAAAGTACAGGATGACAATAATTTGACCGAGAATGCAAATGAAACTGAATGCAACTGATTCCTTCTAAATGTGGCCCTACATCATAACACGAAAAGGAAATTGCTTATAGCAATGAACGTTATAACTGATGACGATCAGTTTCCATCTACTCATGTACCCAACATTCTTTTGGCATAACAGTACAACAGGATCTGCTTACTCCGCCCATGGAGCTCAGTCATGCTCAATATAATTTACTTGGTCCGGCTTCATTGTTACCAACTAAATCTACTCCAACATATCCTGCTTCTGACATGGCACGCAATACTGATGAGAATGCTCCACTGCAAGGAACATCTTGTGAAGGAACGAACAGTGCTACGACCTCCCTTGCATCCTTCCTCTCTTTTACAAGAAAATGCAGGTTCAAACTATAATTCATAATTTAGGATTACTCAAAGACATGAACGGAAGTCCGTAAAGTAAAATCTTTCAACTAGTCATACCTATTCCGTATCTCACGTATCTTAGCAGATGGAGATGACGCCATGTAGATCAGTAAATCGCTCTCTGGTGCATATTCATTTTTGTTTGTCATAGAGTCTACTTGAGACTGTTCTTCAGTAGAGGGTGGGTGAGGGACGAGGTTAATCGGTCCATCTGCTTGAGGTTGATTAACGACTTCGGGTTCAGTTGAGCTTAAGTCTGAAAAAATTTCTCTAGAGAAGGATGCTGCTGCGTTGAGAAGAGGTTGGACATGAGTAATGGTCGTAGCTTCTCGTAAATATTCATCACGAATCTTCTTTCTTTGGTAGGAACATTTTTGTTTTTCCTTGCTTCCGGTAAATGTTCATTTGAGCCGGATAAACTTGTGATAGTTGTCTTGGTCACTATTTTAGATCTAGTGTAGGAGCAGGAAGGAGTAGGATCGCCGGTTGGTTCGGTTGAGTAAGAGCAACTGCTTTCTAAGGCTTTTTCCTTGTTAAAGATTCACTTGATTTTGATCTGGAGTCGCTACTAGAACTTCGAAGAGACGATACGTATGTCGGTGAAGGATCAACAATCAACTGCTTACTTTGTACCAGCATAGTCCGGCTCTGTTAAGAGAAGAAGGACGCAAGGGAGGACGTAGCACAGTTCGTTCCTTCACAAAATGTTCCTTGCTGTGGAGCGTTCTCAGCAGTGTTGCGTGCCATGTTAGAAGAAGTAGGAGATGGTGGAGTAGATTTGGGTGGTGACAATGAGGCTGGACCAGGTTAATTATATTGAACATGACTGGGCTCCATGGGCGGAGTAAACAGATCCTGTTGTACTGATATGCCAAAAGAAGGTTGGGGACATCAGTAAATGGAAACTGATCCTCATTAGTTATAACGTTCATGATCATAAGCAATTTCCGTTTCTTCTTATGGTGTAGGGTCACATTCAGAAGGAATCGGTTGCATTCATTTTCATCTGCATTCTGGCTCAAAATATTGCCATCCTGTATTTTAGCTTGATTTACAATGCACGATTTTTAATTTTATGGGGGTCCGTCGGAATCGTTAATGTCTTCTGGTGCTAGGCTCAAAGGAACTAAAGTATTCCTGGACTTTGAGAAAACAGAAGTACTCTGGCGTTGCTTTTGAGAGTCAGGTATCCTCAAGCAGGTTATTTGTTACGGGTGCAATTGGCGTCCTCGGCCGGCATCTAATCCTACCTATTTTGTACCTCGAGTAATCAAAACGCGACTGTCATGTTAAAATGAAGCCTCTACTCAACCACCAAATCCGATGGGTCGTAGATGTATTTTTTTCAATTGTTCATCTACATAGGAAGTGTTGGGCCTACATATTGATAGGATTGGCTTGAACTTGAACTTCTTGGAGTCGGAGCGGACTTCGAATTACGTGCTTACAATCCTTTAGAGGGCAGATACTGGTTAACAAGTGTGTTTTCGTAAAATGTTCCATGTAAAGAAAGCGCGAGGACATAGTAGACACGGAAATAATCCATGCACATTTACCAAGTGAATATCACGCTCTGATTTGGTATTAAAATGAGTAGGTATACCCCCTAACGTACAAACGGAGCAGGGGGCTGAGTAGTTTAGATAATTTTTTTGGTCTTCTATACTGTCATCAGAATTCATTGAAGAATCCATTTCTGTCTTCATGGTATGTGAAGCAACTGGAGCATCCGAATTGGGAACGACTGTGCTGAGACTAGTGACCGTTGCATTACTGGATTTAGGCAATGTTGATTTTTTCATTGATTTTGATGCTGTTTGGCTCTCGGATCTATGAGAACTTCTCTCGCGAAAAAGTGGATTTTTAAGGAGCGTTTTTGATGTGCATGGCGATTTCGATGAAGAAGCGGTTTGACTTATGGGGCTGGGGCTTCCGCTAGGAACTACTAAAGGTTTGGTAGGCGTTTGAGAGTCTTTAATTACTTTCTTTCCATAAGCGTATAGGCCTTGTGGTCTCTTAGATGATTTTGAGGTAGTAGCTAATGGATTCAGGAAGCGAAGTGATTTCATGGAAGTGGATGCTGCTGTAGATGCGCTTGAAGTGGAGTTTTGCACTAATTTTGAATGTGATGAACAAGTAGTTAGACGTTTAAGGTTACCTGGATTCTTAGCCGGAACCACTGATGACTTATTTTGAGTGACTATAGTTGGTACATTTTTGGAAGCGCATGGCATTGTCGAGTTTTGCAATGATTTTGATATAGAAGCCTTTTTATACTGTGAAAGTTGTCCTTTAGGAATATCAGGATTCGTCTGTAATGGATCAGTCCCCCCTACTTCAATAATAGATGCTGAAGGAGGTGACTTAATCCCATGGTTAAATCTTTTACACAAATCTAGCCCCGCTTTTGTCTCATACAATAACCCACACCCTTCTTCGTAACATTTGAAAGTCTGTCTCCTCTTGACTATGGACGCTGCAAAGCTTGTGGGTAGTCCAGAGCTTGCAAACTGAAGCGTGTCAGCAGTTGGCAAGGCGATTTCAGATGGGGATGCTAATTTGCCATTGTTATCCTGCCTTCCTAATCCATTTTTTGCTTGTTGAGACTGGGCGTTAATGTAACTGTCATCAACAAATTCAAAATAATTTGTCATTAGATTTAGTTTTATTTT
>JAANSQ010002065.1:0-12946 GCA_036850885.1 Lepidocyrtinus dapeste | reverse complement strand
AGAGAAAATGTACGTGTTCTGCAAGTAGCACGCATTATAATTAACACTTTTACCCGATCTTATCAGCAGATGAAAAACTAGTGTACCTGTAATTACCATGTTTCGTCGCACTTATTATAATAATTGTCGCTCTTACCAACATTTTGAATATGATTTTCACTAACTTTTTTAACATTTTGAGTTAGAGACTGAAAGCAACATTAAAGGTGAAAGTGCTATAATGAATGTTTAACTTAAAATATAAAATGCATTTGACGTTTGTAAACTGCGGTAATTTTACGGGAGTTGTGAAAATTTTTAATTAAAGTTTAAGCTTATCATTGATTGATCGTGACTCATGACAATGAGGAACAAATCTCAATCACGTTACATGTTGGTATACTACTTTATATGGCACATGTGGCTAAACAGGGGTTAAAAGGGAAAACTAAACCATGTCATTAAGCATGTTCGCAATAAATTAGCACGTCTTATCTGTTCTAAAACATTCGGTGTTCACTTTCAATTCTAATTGCCCAATCGTTATATTTTTTGCAGTATTCACATCTAGTCCTGCTTTTAGCAGTTTTCAGTAATGCAGAACCAGAGCCTCCCTCGTCGTACAGTGTGCCATCCACTTCATACGGAGTACCTTCAGACTCATATGGACCACGTAAGTAAAAAGACTGCAATCCTCTGTCGAAGAATGAATGTAATTAGAAGTATGTTTTTACATACAATTTACCAGTCAAATTAAAATTATACTTGTATAATATGTAGCGCCATCTTATGGACCTCCAGGTTTGCTCCTTTTTTCTTTAACTGAATTTGAAAAAATTTGTATATTTTAAACGTGGGAGCAACCTATAATTACCTACTTTTTCCATTTGATAAAATGTTTTGAAGGGTATCTAACATTCCATTCTATTTTAATATTCTATTCTAAATGTTGTAGCAAAATGCAAATTAGCCTTAATGTTAGACCTGTTGTAATTAAAAGATCGCTATATTTGAATCCTCATGGCTTGTATAGTGTAGGCTTTCTTTATTAATTTATATTAATTTAATTGTTTGTGTTTAAGTATTAATTTGTATAAATTAAATTGTACATGTAATATATTTCCTTAACCCTCCTAAGCTCCAGTTTATGGACTCCCGATACTGCCCGTTTATGGATCTCCTTTGGGTAAAATGTTTTGATGAATTGTAGCATGTAAAAATTTGTTTTAAATGTATCAAAATAACATTTTGTACATGAATATTGTTTGATGGCTTAAGAAATGCATGCATATATTGCTTCTTTCAATTTTATTAATTTTTAAACTTTTAAAAGTTTATAACTCATTTTATCTAATGTATTAAAACTTGCAGCGTCCAAACCGTCGTACGGGCCTCCAAAGGTACAATTTAATATTCACTGTATTTTTAGAATCTGTTCAGAATATCCTCTACGATTTGCTTTAAATTTTTAATTAAAATTAAAAAATCTTGTCATCTATGCAGCCTGTATATGGCTCCACCAAAAGGCTCCTATGGTCCACCGAAAGGAGGAGGAGGTATTGGAGGGGGAGTTGGAAATGTAATCGGAGATATTATCAGAACAAAAGCAGCAATTAAAGGTGCAATCATCGGTGCCATTAAAACCATCAAAGGAGGGCTTATTGCCGTCAAGGGAAAGGTTATCAAAACGAAAGGAAATCTAATTGCAGCCAAAGGAGGTAACATAACCTAAAATCAACTTCTATCTTTTCGCACAAACCATAAAAATCCAATATTCTTGAGTAAAATACAATTTTGAGAAATCAAACAATGTGTTTTGGTTTGGTAAGGTAATTATTTTCGAAAATGTTTGAAACTACTTTAATGCTGTATTTTTGTTCAAACCTTTCTTAAAATTGTATTTTATGCTTTAAAATGTAACACTTTTCACATCCTCTTCTAAAGGTATTATCGAAGGCTTCGGTAGAGGCATTGCACAAAAGGGCAAAGGTCTAAAGGCTGGCTTGGCTAACCTCAACTTCGGAAATAAAGGATCCAGTGGTGGATACGGTAAGACACCAGTGATCATATCATTGAATCATTGAACCAAATTTACTCATCTCAAGCATAAACAGCAACATACTAATTTCAATTTCACGAAACAAAACATATCACACATATGACACATACGTACGAAATTGAAATCACACATTTCATATAAAATAACTACGCCATATCATTCTCAATATCATAAAAGACACATGGTGTAATTTCACGGCTCCTTAAATTACATGTNTTTTGTAAAGTAACTCTATACATTGTTCCGCCAAGGAAAAATTATCGTTGGGCTGAAAATAGATTTTTCGCAACTGTTCGAAAATATTTTAACCACTATCATCTCAGGTTTATTGAGTTTTTCTATGTGTCCGCATTCTGACACTTATAAATTGGAAAACAGCCCCGTTAAAATTTAAAAATAGAATAATAACGTGGTTTATCCTGAACGAGACAAGGTATTCTTATGTCAAGATGAAATAACGTATTTTAAAAGAACTGGAAAGCACACAAGACAGTTTTTCCTTCATATTGCACTCCATTTAAATTACATAAATTCTTTAGAAGCTTTCACTAACACACGCTCCTTAAAAAATACTTTTATCTCGTAAGTGCAGATCTTTGTTTGCGTTAATTGCATCATCATCAGAGAAAACTCACAAGTATGCGTAATCTTTGCAAAAAATACAAAAAAGTGTCGTTGGTTCTTTAGGTTAAAGTCCCATTTTTTCCCTTATGCCATAAAAAGTTTGTGGTATTTTTCAAAGTTTAACAAAATTGGGTCCTTGAAGAGCAAACAACTCTCAACATCCGGTACAATGAGCGCTGACGTAATATTGACAAAAGTGAAAAAAAATGTCATGACTTAAATTTTTTTTCAAGAATTGCATAAAATCTCACAAGGTATTTTTCTCTGTAGCACCAATTTAAGATTATCATAGCGTGCCCATCAAACAGTTTCTTTTGGACGAGAATAGTAAACAAACTACAGTACAATCTCGACAATCTATACTCTAACGAGTTGGGTGGTACTGCAAATCAACAACAATCCATCTTTAAACTACCTACGCTTATATTGCTAGTCAACTTGTAAGGCAATACTAAGAACTGGTGTTTAGTTTGCATCCTTATAAAAACTTTCACTTTGTTCATAGCCACACAAAGAAGGAATCTCCTTATGAAAGAGCGACTCATAATAATAGCCGTAATAATAAAGCTCGAAGCAATCAAACCATCTTTTATTCCCAATTATAATGTATGCGTTTCACGACTTCATACCGAGATTTTTAAAGATAGTATCCCCTTCGATCATCATATGATCATGTCAACTATACCTTGTATTTAAATTTTATATGATACTACAAAGTCATTTAAATGTTTACGCTATAGTTAATTTTACGTATACCATTTTTAGGTAGTTTTTTTCACGCTCATTCACAGCAGTTTTATTCATGTTTCATATCTGCAAGTGATATCGAAAAGTTATTACTACCGATTTGAGATTACACCATAAGCTTATCGTCTCTACATTTGTGGCCATAAATAGAATCAGAATGAAATCAATTAAAGAACGAAAGCAGTTTAGAGGTGTATTTAGTAACACCACATTAATTTGTCGAGGGAGTGCATCACTCGCATAGCCATATTACACCATAAGCTTATCGTCTCTACATTTGTGGCCATAAATAGAATGAAAATGAAATCAATTAAAGAACGAAAGCAGTTTAGAGGTGTATTTTGTAACACCACATTAATTTGTCGAGGGAGTGCATCACTCGCATAGCCAATTTTTTTCTAGACTTTTGTCAATGTTTACCTTTTAAAAGTGGTGTTTGCCAAGATGACAGGATAAAATGAGATGCTGTAGCTCGTGGGAATCATTTTCTTTTTTCCCTTCCGTATTTATGGCGGCGATTTAAGATGTTGGGGGAAGAGAGAGAGAGAGGAGTGCCAAGCTAACTTCTTTTTTACGAGCTTCGTGTGATGCGTGGTGCCAACGAGGTTTTAATTACGACACAAACAATGCCCAAGAAAGAGAATGTATCTGTACTGGCTCATAATTTTGCATATAAATTGTTAATATTGAAACTCGGAAGAAGAAAGGGGAAAAAAAACATTGTTTACATTTACGGAACTTTAGACACTTGAGCTTCAGAGCCAGCAGAGATCTTTGCCTCTTAAGAACAAAAATTAAACATTCCCGCCGATTGCCACTCACTCTCGTAGAGTATTTTAAGAAAGAAAAAATGAAAAAGTAGGTTGACTCTTACAGAATGATTTATGCTAACTCAACAATGAAGATATGAAAATATGATAATAATATAATGACACTGCATATTATTATGGGAAAAATTGAGCGTAGTTTTTTGGATGAAAAATCGCGCCTGATTTGCATTTAATTTTGAAACGTGTGGAGCACCAGTGTAAAATCTTTGTAGATTACTTGAAACGATAGTAACGCTTGATATATTACAATTGATACAATTGATGAAGAGTAGTTGTGATTATTTTTGTAGTGTTCGTATTAAAAATACCATATATTTTGTGGAAGGTGACAACGTTATTCGTTTCCTTCTTCACGCGTAGGAACCTAACAGCAGTAGAGCATATATTTAAATGTACTTTACAAGACTTTGATAGAATAATGTGACTTATCAAGTGATTATATTTACTCATTTCCCATGTTTACAACTTTTTATGTGAAAAAAATGCATTTCGTGTGTGATGTCTCGAGACTCTTTTATAGTTTCAAGAGGTTAGACGTTAAACAGTTTGAAAGCAAAAGTGAACGTGGAATGCGAGTAGTAAGCTCACACCGGAACTTTGATCGTATCCTGAACACTTGCAGTTTCGAAATGAACTCTTCGCTCTTTCTGTTGGGCTGAGTATTTTGAAACTAATGAACTGGTAAACCCAAGCGACTATAGGATACAATGCTGCTGTTGCTATGTATGCAATGTATACAGTGATTGGGTTGCCGTTAATTAGGAATTACGCACAAAACTCTTCGATTGAAACAATGGGAAAATCTTGATTTTCATTTGACAACGGCTCACAGCAAATGGCGTTGCATTTCCCCTTGATTAGTTCTCAGAACTATTAATTCGAAAATTGCTTTTGAATGGAGGAGAAGCGTGTGTGCATTCATCGTTTAAAAAATGTCGATGTATTGTTAGCCTGCGGAGAGCCAAAAGAGATATTGATTGAGAGATTGTTAGAACACTAAAAATACAATATGATATTGATGAATATTTTTTAACGCTCCAAGTACAAAACTTCCTTTCATTTTTTCCATAAAATTTCTTCTGCAACGAATGGGGATTGTGATAAATGAGTGATGATGACATGTGGAGGGAAGGTGAGGGAAAATGGTTGAGTTTTTAAGCTAAAAAAAACAGACCTTTGCCCGACAGTTTCTGACGCACCATCTTTCAGCACGATTTCCTTCACAGCTAAATCGAATCCAATCTGCTGAACAACTATGAGACAGATTAAACTAACGGTTTTGTTTTATTTAATTTACTCTATATTTTGACTACTGACAAAAAAGAAACCAACGAAATCGAGGACTCATCATCAACTAAAACTCCCGTAGCGGAGGACAGAATGGGACTTGCTCCCATAGACGACATAGAAGAACGAAGTGGTTGGTATCCTAACCCACAACCATGGAACCCTCAATTAAATTGGGTTCCTGTTCCTGGTTACCCTCCTGACAGAGTACAAGTTGCGGTTGATCAAAAAGGGCAGCCAGCAATCAAATTGGGGATTATTGATTTCATGCATGCGCTAAAAGAGACGTTAGTACTGCTTCCGACGTTTCCCAAAATTCCATTACCGACATTATACGTGTCCGTAGAGCCAGGCATGACTGCTGCTGGTGGACCTGAAAACATTTATCAATTTATCCTTGCAATTATTACCACCATTATTCCTTCCCTTCCAAGTCTCCCCGCGTTGCCTAAAGTTACTGTGCAGTTTGGAGAAGCGCCAAGTGGCACTCCAGCTACCCCTTCAGCTTCTCCTCCTAGTTCCAATATGGACTTTATTTCAATGCTTTTATCTACTTTAAAACAGAAAGTTAGTTTTACCGCTAGTATAGCTAGTTCTTTATTTGGTTCTAAATCTTCAACTACTACTACAGCTATACCTCCCACCCCTGCTCCAACAAAAGGACACGGTTGGGCCCCTGCTCAGCCTATCCCTACCGCGTTAGTGGTTCCCCTTCCTGCTGCCCCCGTCCCAAATTATGGCTGGCAACAACCTACCCCCGCCCCACCTCCTGCTCCAACGCTTGGATGGCCCTCTCCTCCTCCTCCTCCAGTTCAAAATACTGGCTGGCCTTCCCCAAGTCCTGCTCCTCTTCCTCAATATGGCTGGCCACAGCAGCAGCAACCTGTACCTTCTGTTCCACCCCAAGCATACGGTGTTCCCCATCAACCTCAGTCGACCTATGGCGTTCCCCAACCAATTCAACCTACTTATGGCGTACCTCCAGTGCCACAGCCAACTTATGGAGTGGTAGCACCACAACCTACTCAACCAGCAGGTCCTCAGTTCGGCGTTCCTCAACCACTTCCTGGCTTCGGTCCATCGCCAGCTCCTGCTTCTCCTAATTATGCCCCTCCAGCTCAGAGTTACCCAACACAAGCTGGTTATCAAGTTGGCCAAACAATCCCGGCGAGTCCAAACGCCAATTTAGTCAATACAATAGCCCCTGCTCAAAACGCTAACCAACAATTTATTCCGTTTCCTGCTAATCAATGGACACAAAATGCAATGAACGAATATTACCAACAACAGAAACAAAACTTCCTGCTCCGACAACTTCAGCAAAGTCAACTTATAAATAACCAGCTAAACAATCCTCGACCAGGTCAAAGTGTTCCGCTTTCTCCAGCATCAAGACTTGGAAGTTCTGTTAGTAGCGGTGAGTCAGGTAGTCGACAACTCGGCGATAGACAATCAGAACAATATTGGCGTGCTCTTTGGGAATATGTAAATGGAAATGCTACTGCATCATCAGGTCAACAATCTTCAGAGTCTCCAGAGCCTTACACTAGCCTCCTGCCTCCACTGCCACCGCGCACCCGCGAAGAAACCGGCAACATTGAACTCGATAATGTTTTGAATACGCTTCTAGGAAATAATGAATCAAACGATTTAGAAAGTGTACAGTCAACACCAAATCGGCTTCCAAGCGCCAATGGAAGCTTTCCTAATGCCACAGTTGTGAGACAAAGACTGCAGGATCAATTTATAGAAACGGTGACATATTTGGGAACTACGCCATCTAGTATAAGTGGTGTTGGAAATGTACCTGCTGGTGACGGGTCCTCTATGCTCAACTCTGCCTCAACTCAAAATGCACAAGTGTACAGGAGCACATTTGTCCCGAGTACTACACCCGCGACAATATCAACGCCCATAATAATGAGGAGCACGGGTCTGAGAGCGACAACACTTGCACCAACAACGTCAACCAGCATAAGCGCAATTGCTATAACACAACCTTCCCCAGATTCGACAAGCTCCTCCTCTCCATCATCATCTTCTCCAAGTCCATCATCTTCTTCTCCAAGTCCGACTACTTCAACTTCATTGTCTCCAGCTTCCCCCTTAAACGCGACAACCCTTATATTTGCCATCAGCCCATTAAATCTAACCTCCAGTACTTTCTTACCTCAGTCAAATTTAACGGAGGCATTGTCAAGAAGTGACTCTTCAAATTATGAGACTGTCCTTAAGCGAAAGAAATTACGCTTCAGGAGGAAATGGAAAATTCATTTGTTCCACTGAAGAACCAACCACATCCTCCGGTATAAAACGTGGAACAACGGTAACCGACGATGGGAAATCAGAAGAGATAGACGACGTCACTTTTAATGACATTCTTGGCATTCTTCAACCTGAAAAAGATGAACTGAAGCAAATAACTTTGAATAAAACGACTCTCGTATATCCCACTGGATTTTCAAAATCTTCAACCGTCTTCAATTACCCCTACTTCCCAGCATCAGCTCCTTTAGAACATCACGTCTCCAACTGGACAATATACGCCTCAACTACCGAGATTCCCCTTGAAGATAGTACTCCCAGCACTGGAGAGTACCCTCCAACAACCCTAGAGGATCAAGATGAAGGCGTCACAGAGAGCATAAAGGTTCAATTACCATTTACTCCCATGCCCCAAGAAAATATTGAGCCTTTGCTGTTGTGGTCAGAGTTGTACAGTAAATATAATAATTTAAATGACGAACCCATTGACCCCGAACTGCTACAACAAATTAAAGAACAGCAACAACTACAAAGACGAAGGAAACGAGAAACGCTAAATGATTCTCTTGTTGACATTTTAATCCCAGGTAAAAATTTCCAAGTGGTTGGCCATGATGAAAAAAAGGCTGCATAAAGCAAGACCCTCTACCTGGCTTAAAATGAAAATGGCCGGGGTAGACGACAATACGCTCTAAACTTACTGCTAGAGCGGACAGTAAGACATAATTAACTAACAGAAAAACCTGTAAGGACTCCTTTCCAATTATTTCTTACTTTTCAAAAAAATATATATTTAATATGACATGTTGGAATTCAAGACATGTAAACTAAAACACGACATTTACAATTTACAATGTTGGACTGATTTTGTAAAAAGCTTTGAATTTTGATGATGTATTGGTCTCATGTTTTGCTTTAAAATTTTTTAAAATGATCGGTTGTTAATTTCTGGTTCTGCTTTCTCCACGCCGCCACCCATATCACATCGTCACTTCATTCGGATCGTCAATTTTTATGAGTGCAAACGCAAATTTTAACATTAAACAAATTTTTGGTAAGCAATAAGTATCTAGGGTTATTGGAAAAGGTATAATAAATTAAGGTCACATTCCAACTTTTTACGGTTCAAGTGGTTAAAAAATACGCCTTACACTTTACACATTCACGCGCATATCATAATGAAATGAACATTTCATACTCAACACACAACAATTACACAAAATACAATAAATTATACACACAATTTCACAGGGTTACACATGCAATATTTATGCTGGCTTAAAAAAATTAATCAGAATTTAATTCAATATATGTTCTCTTTTGCAGGACCTCCAAAACCTAGTTACGGACCTCCCAAGGTGATGATAGGAATCTAACCAAACGGAGCAAACCTATATGAACCTGTAATGTTTTATTGTATGAGTTTAATGTTTTGTTTTTAAAATTTTCAGCCTTCATACGGACCTCCCAAGCCAAGCTACGGACCTCCCAAGCCCAGTTACGGACCTCCCAAGGGATCTTATGGGCCACCCAAGGGAAGCTATGGTTAGTATGGATAAACAAAAAAATGTGAAGCCACACTGTATAGTTTTAACTAACGCTTTAATTTGTGTAAATGACCTTAGGGCCTCCAAGCGGAGGGTACAGCAGCGCTTCCTCCGTCGCAAGCAGCTTCAGCGGCGGCTTCGGGGGCAAAGGATCAAGCGGCGGCAGTAGTTACAGCAGCGGCAATTCTGGCTCATCTGGTTACATTGTTATCTCGCCCGTAGGTGGATCTGGTTATCAGCCTCAGAGTTCGTACTCATTACCATCACAGAGCTATTCCAAACCTACTGGATCTTCCAATGCCTACTCCGCACCCGCACAAAAGCCATCTTATTCAGCCCCAAGTGGTCCAAGCTATTCATCCCCTAGTGCACCAAGTTACGGAGCTCCACCACCTCCTCCAGCATCTTCCTATGGGTCACCCCCGTCCTCATCATATGGTAGTCCCAGTGGGGGCAGCTCAGGTGGGCTTTCTTCAGAGTATTCCGATAGCAATAGCAATGCTGCCTATGACACTTCCGCTGGCAATGACCAAACGGCTGCTCAATACCAGCCTTCACCGTCACCCAGTTCAGTAGCCACCTCCTCTTACGCTGATTATACTAGTAATGCACTCCCATCGGCACCTTCGCACACTGACAATAACTTGCCTATAGCTTTCGGTGGCTCACAAGACAGCTATTCCGCACCGCAATCAGAATATTCCTCTCCAGCGCAATCTGACTATTCCGCGCCCACACAATCCCAAGAGCCTCAATACCAAGCGCCTGACCAACACGCTTCCCAGTACAATGCTCCTCAGCAGGAGCAAGCTCCCCAGTACAATGCGCCCAGTAACCAGCAAGACCAAGGTCAGTACAACGCTCCAGCTTTCCAACAACCCCAAGCGCAACAGCAAAACTATCAAGCTCCACAGATAGAATACGCTGTTCAGGAGCAACAGCAGCCTTATAATAACCAAAACCAGCAGCAATACTCAAATGCTGTAGAAAGCTATTCTGCTCCTTCCGCTCAGCAAAATGATCAGAGTGGCTACTCTGGTAACCCACAGCAGCAGCATTCCTCCTCAGATTTTTCCTCGTCGGCTTATCAAATTCAGCCAGCGATCGAAATTTCCTCTAGTTATGGCTCTCCCAATGACGCTTCCGCTAATGGATATAGTCAGTCATATCCAGGTAAAAAATCTGACACTCACCCAGACTCTCAAAATGTTGATGTTAACGAGAATTTCCATGCTACACCCGCAACCGCCACTGATACTAACATTAATAATAATAACGTTGAAGCTTTTAATGACGAGTCTCGCGTACGCTCCTCACCCGCACATCCTAAACGCCATGTTAATAGTGAAACTACTCATGTAGTTGTTAACCAGTATCATCGCGAACGACAGCCAAGCCGTAAAAATAACAATAGCAATTTACCCTACCTGTCTGATGTCAATTCCGAATATTTTTCCACTCCATCCATAGCCATTACTCCTCCACCACCTCCATCTTCTTCTGCCTCTTCTGCATTATCTTCAAAAGAAACTGGTGTGCCAAGTTACGCCCATCCAGTGATTTCCCGTAGACCAGACCATCTTCCTACGCTTCCTTTGCATGATTTGCCACCTAGGCATGATTCACCTCCACCACCACCTCGCTCTCATCATCCTCCTAAACCTCCTTCTTCCTTGAGAACAGGTTTACCAAAATTGCAACTCTCGCTTCACGCTCACGCTGTATTCCTTCCGCCTAAACTAGGTCCTCCACCTCGCCTTTCGCTTATAAGGCCTGGTCATCCCCCTCCTCATCATCACCATCGTCATGCTACTAACAATAGAAAACATGTAGGCTTTTTCAAACCCAGACTCTTTTTACCGCATCGCAGAAAACATTTTCCAATTAATAAACACATTAATAAGGTTCGCCTCTCTCATAATCTCGGTTCATTAGCCCAGCCTAGTGAACAGCATATTAGCTCGGCTCTGTACAATCCTCCTTCTACTTCCGGTGGATCTCCATCAGACCGACCTGCACTCAGTTACGGGACTCCTGACCAGGTCGGAAATAATGACGTATTCAGCGTGTACGAAACACTCAAGCTTCGTGGACGAGACAAAGGCTCGTATCAGCTGCCTTCACGCCAACAATTGACCGGACCTCAACAGACTGGCAACCGGCCTGACAATTACAATCCTCCTAATTCACAATATGGCTCTCCTAATACCCAAGCTGATTCTTATCCTTCCTCCTTTGTTGAAACCTCACCAATGAGCCCAACTCAGTCATATGATAACATTAACAATTTCCAACAAGCCTCTTCTGCTGGGCCAGGTCCCACTCAGATTTCCTTCATTTCTAGTAACCAAGTTGATCACCAACAACCTGGTTACAATATTAATAATGGTGATAATGGTGAAGTAAATCCAACAGGTGGAGCATTCCCGTCAGGGCCTTCTTATCAGGAACAAGCCAGTTTCCAAAGTTCTCAGAGCTTTTCTCCTCAGTATAGTCAGGATCAATCTATTGAGCAACAAGTGGCACCTTCACCACTCCCAACATTTTCGGGAAGTTGCTGCTCCGACTTCCCACCTCGCTCCTCCCAACCAGTGCCAAACATTGAGACTGAGTATGGGCAACCAAATGCAAATAAAGATCCTTATCATACCTCCTCACAAAACTTGCATCCTGTTTATAGACCCAAGCCTTCCTTACCTCCTCCGGAGTCTGGAGAGACACTCGAGGACTCAGCGACCACCCCAGGCAAGTACTCCACTCATGACGAAGAAGAAATTGTAGTTAGAGCAGAAACTAAAACTCATGATAAGCATGAACAAGAGCAAGAAATGGAAAGTATAACGAATTACGATCAGGGTGGCGAACCAGATGAAGAGGTAGCGTTTCATAATCAGAATGTTCATGACGAGGTAAATCAGGAAAGCATCATACCGGAGGGCGAAGAGTCAAAACATGAAATAGTCTATTACGAAGAGGAAATTATTGATGGTAACGTTGTAAATGGCAATGAGGAGGTTAATGTTTCTCCAGAGCGCTTAACAGCAAGTAGTACCATGTCGCCTACTCATAGTAGCATTGTTAGTAGTAGTGGTACCGCAATGATTACATCCTCACCTTCCGCTCCAGTCTATTCCTCTACTACTGTTGACTTTATAACTGCTAGCTCGACAACCACTAGCGCCCCTTTTATAATATCTCCTCCACCCCCTCCTCCCATTGTAGTAATCCCTCCACGCTCCACTTTGAGACCATACAGACGAAGGGTACATCCCGTGACAATCAGACCACTTGGAAAAAGCTATTTATGGGCTTCCAGTGAAAAGAAAAGGAATAAGATGAGGGAAAGGCGAATCAAGCCATTCATTCCTAGATTTAACGAGAGTCAAATAACAATCATACCGGGAAAGAGTGACTTTCAGAACAAAGACAAGCCTTCTTTCACTTCTTCGAGACCTACTGTATTCAGTCCTGAAAAAACACAATCTGCGAATGACCACAATAACGAAGAAACTGAAGACAAGAATGACGACATAATAAATTCAAAGAACCCAGTGAAAATGTTTTACGAAAATTCGCCAGTTTTTGATAAAAGCAAGTTTAAAGGTAGA
>JAANSQ010002063.1:0-12951 GCA_036850885.1 Lepidocyrtinus dapeste | reverse complement strand
ATTCCAGATTTTCTAAAAAAAATGCGTTCACATTCATAGATTCAATTCACTTGAGCGGCTTCATTTGGCTTTTTTACTTTGAAATATTCAGTGGAAAAATATGCATTTATCTCTCAAATGAAATGCATCTCTGACTCCACCTAATTGCTAATCATTATAGTTCACAGTCCAAACTTTTCTAATTAAGTATTCCAATCACAGCAGAAGAAACCCGAATCGTTTTTTATTCTTATGATCCTCCGGCAAGGACATGACCATCTTTCGAAGAGCAGTGATTACCACGCCAGACAAGGTCACTATCGCCCCAAGAATACTGTAAACAGACATTTTTACACCATTATGTATTTAATTACATAGTATTAATTATGATTATAAGTCATGCCAGTGGGATGACGCGTCAAACAATTAAAAAAAAAATACCTCAAATAATCTGCCTCCACTCCCAGAAACACTGCTTGCCAGCAAAATGCAAAGACAACCTGGGATACAATTATTCAGATACAATATACAAAAACGGAGGAAATTAATCATTTTCTTTGCCAAATTATCTGTTCGAAATGCAAATTAGAGGATCATTAATCATTAATTGAAAGGGTTGCTATACCTCGCTCGTCCGAACCAAGGCCACTGGTCCAGCCTGTTAATCCAGATAAAAAAATCGCTATGTCAGTACTGAAGACGTAATACTAACAATGATGTGTATCATTTATCAATATTGGGATTAAAATGATCTTATACCTGCTCATACTTCAAAGCTACGGTTATACAAGTCTGTGCAAAGAATGCCAAGAATGCCGTGGCAATGATTAAGCCGACTTCTTGAAAACTTTTGGGCACCTCTAGAACACCGGTCAGATTTGCCATGATTATGCTTTGCAGCAGACCCCACAGAGCAAAGCATAAATTTACTAGGGCATGATGAACCTTCCTCAAATATCTTATCACCACGTAGCAGATCGTAAGAAGGATCATGCTGCTAAAACTAGATGCGACTCCCATCTTTTCAAAAAAGTGGGGATGTCGAAATTCAAAAGTGGCGTGTGAAGTTAAGATATTTTCGAAAAAAATCAACGAACTGGATTAATTAATGCAAATTAACAAGCGGCATCATCCCAAATACATATTCAGGATAACTGCTTTAAATGTATATAATTTGTTCACAATTACCAAAGTATCTTCATTCATGTCTTCCGCTCCGGTTAATATTGGCGGTTTGCTTATAATTGCGACTCCAACAAGAGCTAAATATTTATCCATAATTTAAAGTTTGATTCATACTCTTACAATAAGTATCTAGTTTGTTAAAATATGAACATGAATTTCTCTTTAATAAGTACCTAAAAGTGCCGTGATTACCGGGAAAAGGCCGCATCTTTCTCCTAAAAACATATGAGTAATTATCAAAATTTCAGCAATCCAAAATGGATCTTCCTACAATTCTTTTACTAAAATTTTGATCAAGATTAAGAAAAACTTTTAAAACTTTACCTAGAAAAATGAAGGCAAAGAGCGTGACAAAAACGGGGGCACTTGTTCCAATAACTATTGAATCCGCAATGTTTAAGTATTTCAGTCCGAAAAATACAAATATAATGGAATTTGCACCTAATACTGCTTGAAGCTAAAAAATATAAATCGTTTCTTAATACAAAATAGAAATAATTCGAAAGAATGTTAACATTATGAAAATTATATGAATTTGTCTCACCATTAAAAATACTGTCGTGGATCGGATAGGCCAAACATCGCCAAATACATTTTCTTTTTTCCATACCGAAGAGTGTACCAGGAACGGTATTGGTATGAGGACCATCACAGTAAATCTCCATACACCTAAATTAAATGGATGATACCCTAATACCTTGATAATTAGTGCGCTTAAGGAAAACTGTAGCGCAGCGGTTAAGGATAAGAAAATTCCGAGGAAACGCTTCCACCCAAGTTCTTTCTGCTCTCCATGTTGTTTATCCGTAGGCATTTTGATTGCCACATCATTCTCTGTGGGAGAGGAAAAGTCTTTCTCCGTTGTTTGAGGTTTCCCAGGCGACGAAGAAACTATTCTGGGATTCTTTTGCAGAACCTTCTCTGAAATGTTGTTGTCTTCGCATGAGGCATTTTGGAGGAGTTTTTCAGACGAAGGATCACTGTCTCTTTCACATTTTGTATCTGTAGGCTTTTTCACTCCCGGAGCTGACAGCTTTTCGTAAGATTTAGTTTTCTGATTCAGATTACATTCTTGGTTTACTTTTTCAGGAAGAAGCTTTTCGGATGCTGGATTCGCACTTGTTGATTTTTCAAATTCTTTTTTTGGCTCCATTTTGTGTAACTTGGAGTATTTGTTTAGTTCGTTTGTATTATGTATTGATGGAGGTACGGCTGAATCTACTTTAAGTGAAGCTGAGTAAATGTAAATTATAATTTTACTATATGTGACGACGAAGCAAAAAGCAAACTATATTTATCTATCTGAGCACATTTTCATTTCAAAAGATCTCTCAGTATCCAGTATAAAGTCAACCCTCCAGCATGTCTGGTTGAGCGTTTCCGGAAAAACTCGAAATTGTCGATAAATACAATAGAAGACTTCTCTTTGTTAGCGTGTTGTATGCAAACTGCACACTTTTGGTGAAAATCTGTCAGTGCAATCCTTATTCTGTTTGAAAGATTGACAATCACAACAACAAATACTGATAATTAAGAGAATAATCACCTCGTGTTATGATACAAACGAAAAGTTGGACTCTTATCTTTTGTATTATTGGGGCTTATAACCTCACCTGAATTCACTTTTCGTCCTGAATTGCCTGCCAAAGTCCAGAGTTATTTTTATTCGCTGCGTATGCTTTCAGTAAGGAATACCTAAAAATGATAATGAGAAATGAGTACACGTGCAAAATATTGTGCTAATGAATACGAGCTTGAGATAGACTTACAAAGTCAACGTAGTTCTAACCTTGTCCCGGAAATTATATTGCAATACCTGTAAAACTCTTCGTGCGTAACTAATTAAATGAACTTTTGTTACTTTTAAAGCTTCCGGTTTTTAGAAATATTCCAAAATAATTTCATCACAGTTACAAAATAGAAAAATATTTATATATAACTAAATCGTAAATAAAACTATGTATGATAATGACCTGGATTCAGTATAAGTAGATATAGTAGGTGGGACGAACGGAGGAGTTAGTTTTGTGCACTGTAGCATGTACTGCCCCTACTACATTTTCCTTGTTTTCCAATGCGTACACAGAACTGCAACAGTAATTTAATTATCAGTAGAATGGCTTTTATCATGGAGTATGTACAAAAAATGCTAATGCAAGATCCAGAGCCAAACAAGATTCATTGGTTTACACTCCATACTAAGCGCATGAAAAGGGCGTGCAAAGTGTGTGACATTTGATATTCATCTTTTCCATTTTTTATAAATGCATATATTTTTTTAACGAAAGTTGGTTTACATGAAACGCGATGAATACAAGAACAACATGAACCGAGATCAGACCTTTGATGTCATGAATTATGTATGGAGACGAAGATCTGTCTAAAGTATGATATGATGAAGAATCTTAGTACTTGAAACTGTCTAATTTGTATGGAATACGCAGTCAGAAATATTTTTGTGATGGTGGTTATTTGGATTGGCACAATCTTGATAAAAAGTATCTTGTAAATACATTAGGAGAAAAAACGGTACTAACCTTAAAAACGAACTCAAGAAACTTTTGGCATAATTATTTATATTACGTTTTTATTACTTTTGTCTTTGTCGGTTCATATAACCTTACATGATATGAATAAAGCTCTGATAGTTTTATAGACGTAGCTGATAAAAAATATGTAAAGTATGTAATTTTCCTTGAAAAGAAACGAGAATTTAAAAAAATAAGAGGTGAAAAGATTTATCAGGCTTTACTGAGGTATTCAGGGATTGATCTAAATTGGTAAATAGTTGTTTGATCAATTTTTCGCGATCAATAGCTCAAGAGCTTTCGGATGTACTATCACAAGCCAAATTTAAAATCAGTCTATAAATATGTACGAAAGTTACTGAATAACCAGACAGACAGACGGACATATCAAAATCAATCTAGCTTCGTAAGCTCAGCTATGTAATAAACGAATCAATTGGAGTTGGGGGAGCGAGATTAATCTGAATAGTGAAAACCCGTAGGTATACAGTATTTTGAATGTTTTTCGGCTTGTTAAATTTAATATGACTTGTTTTCAACAATCTGAACATGACATGACGATTGCTCTGAGATCGTAGATAGGAGATGTTAAAATGTTGAATTCTCGGAAGTGGATTTATGGAACAAGACATGATAAAGCTCCTTTAAGAATTTATAAATTGTGACAAAGTTCAGCCAAAATCTAGAAGTCATAAAAAATATGCACACATTTTTGGAATATTAGAGATGATAATACATACATACATACATGAAGCCACATAGCGTCGACATAAATGTGAGCAAAAAATTGCAGAAGAAAGTACAAAGTTCAAATTTTGGTTGAAACAGTTCATGGCCAATAAAATTCCTCTAGACGTAGAACATTTTAGAACATTGCAGAATGTTATCTTAACATATAATTCTTTCTGTCATGAATTCAATTCTGACAAAGAGGACTTCTTCTAATCTAAATAAGTATTGAAGTGATCGAAGTACCGCAAGAATTTGCGTAATTTACTCACACGTAGATGCATATGCATTATGCATGTATGTAATACGTAATTAACAAATTCCTCAAAAAATAGTTCATCAATTAAATTAAGAATTCTATTATTCCAATATTCGAATATTGGACGAAAGAAGGGAGATCCTTCCAGATAAATTTTTTGTTTTTACATAAACTGAGAGATAAACCGAGAGGAGGGTAGCAATGAATTAATTTTTCCTCTCCAATGAACTCTGACTCTACTCTGTCTGGTTAACTGCCTAAAGACAGTAAACCATATCAGTCATTAAGTGGACTCAAATCAACTGAGGATCGAATGGAGACAATGAATAGCAATTTACTTTATTGCGCTGGTCAGTTTTCTTAAACTTATCCTCTGTCTCTTGCCCACAACCAACTCAAAGGTTAAATCGGACAAGATTGACATGTGGAATGTCTCACAATGAAAAATTGGGATAGATACATAGGTCATGAATCTGCATGATTAAATGTTTTGCAAAAATGGGTATGAATAATTTATTATGCAAAGCCAGAGTTTTCAATCCTATTTCATATATTATAACTCAAGTTGAATAAGTGCCGATTTTCATCTGACATGACATGTGAATTATTTATGTCAACGGATGAAACGGATTTATAAAAAATAAGTAAGCCTCAATTCAATTCATGAAAGTAAAAAATTTGCAATTTTTTGCCATTTTTCTAAATTCGTTGGTATTTCGCTTTATTGAGGTCCACTTGCTAAAAAAATTTTAAATGTCCGAAAATACAAGGAAAATGTTGACAATATAATGCATTGTACTTGTATTGTACTGAATGATACGAGTTTGATTACATAAGCAAACGAGTGCGTGATAGGTACAGCGTTATTAACATCGCTACTAGTTTAATTTAGGAACTTCCATTTTTTAATGAATGATAAGTGGTCTTTTCAAAGTGCTTGCTTTCCGAGTCAGGGCTAAAGTCGAACATCATGAAATCGGTCAAAGCCCTTTGAGCCTTAGTTGGGAGAAAGCTGAAAACAGCGAGAGACGAGGTCAGATAAAGACTGACTTTTATCATTAAAAAAGCTTTTAGGCTATAATTTTACCACTCCAAGAAGAAATAGAACGGCATGTAGGAAGGCACGTAAACTCTTTCTGTGTTGCTCCGTAATCCATCAATTATTCTGGAAGCTACGTAGCTGGACTCCAAGAATGGTGTGAACGAAGGAAACCTATCGATTGAAAGATAGTTACAGTTATAAAATGTTTAGTCATGTTGATGTATATAAAAGCAAGTTTGTTGTTTATTCGTACCCAAAAAGTACAATGAACTTTATTTATTATATTCAGACCTAAACGCAAACCTGATCCCATTGATTAATCTCGTCTTGACTGCGGTAGGGTATACGGTAGTAAAGTTAATTTTATCTCCACTCTCAGGAGAATGGGCCAACTCCTCCTTGAGACTTTCCAGATAACCATGCACAGCAAACTTTGACCCATGATAAGGAACCATGTAACGATTACCTTTTAGACCCCCAATTGAACAAACTGTAACAATGTGCCCCCGATTGTTCTGCATCATGCTTGGCAAAAATTGGCGTAATATCCAGAAATGAGCCAGAACATTTATCTGAAAGGTCTTTTCAATCACCTCCGGATTGAAATTCAGAAATTTATCACAGCTGCCTATGCCCGCATTATTGATCACTACTGTAACATCGCCAACTTCCCGTCGAACCTAAACACGGAATTTAAAACGGACCCATCAGTATTTGAGCATATTTATTCTGGGGAATGATGCTTTTGGGGAATATTATACTTGTGCTGCTGTCAAATCCACTAATGCCCTATCAGAGACGTCCACCGTATAGGCGTACACCTCAGCCCCCATGCATCTCAGAACGTTTGCTGTTTCTTCATTATCTTTTTTGATCACATCCCAACACACCAGCTTTGCTTTTGACTTTGCTAATTGTAGGGCCACATCTCTGCCAATTCCATTACCAGTACCAGTTATCTATCAGGAAAAATATTAGAATTAAAAAATTGATTTATCTCAAAGTTTGAATAGAATTCTCACATACAACATACCAAAATAATTTCTCCTTCCAGGGATTTCAGTCTTTTTGGAAAAATAGCTCTAAATAAGCAATTCAGGTAAATGAATAGAACTTGGAAGATCAAGACGAAGCCATCAGTGACCGCGGAAAACCAAAACTTGACCCCTTCATGCACCATATTTTGTGACTAATTGGTGTCGAGAATGAACGACACTGTGTTACAAATCTGTACCCATAAAAAGACACGGAATCTGTTAGCGTAAAAATGTTTGAATTTAGGTATGAGGAAGTTATCTATATACCTATATTTGTAACGTAAATAATTTATCAGTGGCAAATCTATTTTGTAACAAAGTTTACTAGACTTACTGTTAAATTTACGTGATCATTTATAACTGCGACCGGAGCGGATAAAAAAGTTCTTTGCACTTCTGATGTTTTGGATTAAATGTGTTCTTGAAATTGGGAGCTTTTGTACCCATTAGCCTATGCGATTCGAACTCCACATGAATGTTAGGTGATAAAAGACAAAATGAAAACCCAAAGTTATCATTTTCACCGTCACTTATCGACATGGCTGGACTAGGTTCAGATGTCACGAAACTCATCCTCACTACACTAATTTAGCGAATAGGGTTCGAACTGATTATGTCATTGCGAAAGTAGTAAAGACAATTTGTCTTTACTGACAGATTAAAGATGGGGAAATGCGGTCTGCTCATGTAAAAATCTAATTGAGTTCAGGGCTTCGGCTTGTTGAAAATTGCTATTTTGTTATTCTGCCATTGCCAACAACACAGAACCTCTTCTTAATTTTGAGACACGTAATAAATTCCCACATAATGACTTTGACTTTCTTGACTCGTTCGTTCAACACACATGTTTTTCCTTTCCTTTGCTTGAATCCTAGTACGCTCCCGAAGTTTTACTATTCTCAAATTCACCCTAAATTTCGCCAGACCATAACCATTTTGCATTCTGAAAGAATGAACACTATGACTCTGCTCAAATTACTTGTTGCAGAAAATGGTTCTCATGCGTAAATTGCTGACAGAGTTTTTATACGTGGTGATTGTGATATTCATACAAAATTTTACTTATGTTATGTAGGGTCAAGTAGGGTGTAGGAAAACATTAAAATCCATAAAAAAATTGTAGCATGTAAGAAGCGTGAGAGATAACATGAAAATTAAGTTTAAAATCTGCCTTCTTGGGTTTATATTGAAGAATCATAAAAAATGATTGTTTCTTCAGGATCTGGTACTCCTCCCAACCCAGTCTCTCCAGTTTTCATCTTTTGCATAAATCTGGACAGGCAGGCGCACTAACGACAAGCTCTTAAGTATTTTTGAAATCGGTTGCTCATATCAAAAGCTATTGCTTGAATCGAATAGCGAAAAGACATACAGAAGGACTAGTCACACGTCAATCAAGAGAACAAATGCTATTAGTTGAGGATCATCTTCATGGTTCCATTATTATATGATCATTTGATCTCGTTGTGATGTTCTCAACTAATTCTGGAATCTTCATTGAATTAACATGATCACTCATAACTTCACAATCAATGGTCAGATTGAGCTGAAAATTACTAGATAATGTTTACTAAAATTCAGCTCAAAATAGGCCTTCTGTAAAGAGTTGTATGGTCGCTTGTATGATAGAGAGGGGACAGATATTTATCATTTTATAATTCTAATACAAAAAATAATACATATTATCATATTTGTAATTTATCAAAAATGTCCTCTAATGAATGTTGGTTCAAAAGTGTTCTTTCTCAATTTCTTTTCTCACATTCACCTTTTGCTCTTAGCCTTTGTTGATGCTTTTGCTGCACTTGCCATCTAGCAGAAATATTATTCACTACGTCCAGCTTCATTTAAAAAGAAAAACCTTAGACTGAGGATACCGGCAAATATCAATTTTCATGTAGCATGCGAGTTATTTGCATGAACCTTCCTAAAGTCTTTTTGTGACTAGAAAGTCAGTACTTCATCGGTTAATTTTCTACGTCTGGAGCGCCTTATCAACTAATTAAGGTAATTACTGCTTACATCTAAATTGTGTGTTTGGATCAGAGTTAGTAGGAAAATGGCAGTGTTTGTAATTTAAAGAAAGGAACATTTGAGAACATGTGATGACAGTTACAGGTTCAATTGTATTTTAATGAAATTGTTCTTTTTAATTCTAACCAGTGATAACCTATTATTCTATTTGAATTAATAGTGTTTTAATGTATAAAAACTCACCAATTCTGAGTGCAGGAATATATAGTTCTCATAATTAACGACGTACTAACTTTAGTTACTTTGAATATTTATATTTGTTCAGGATTTCAATAAAATGGCTAAACCTAAAGGAGAGAAGAAGAAGTCAACAATTAATGAGGTCCTGAGCAGAGTGTACACCATCAATCTTCACAGGCGACTTCATGGAATAAGGTTCAAGTACCGTGCCCCCAGGGCGGTCGACGAAATCCGGAAATTCGCTCAGCAGCAGATGGGTACCCAGGATGTAAGAATTGAGGAGACGGTTAACAAACAGGTCTGGAGTCGCGGAGTGAGGTAAAAACTACGGTTTTTGTAGCCGTAAAATTTTATATTTTATTGTCTTAACTTTTGTAGAATAAATAACTTTTTACTTATTTATTCCACAGGAATGTACCATTCAAGCTTAGAATTAAGCTGGAACGAAGACGTAACGACGACGAGGACTCCGTACACAAATTGTATACCATCGTGTCCTTCGTTCCCGTTGCCAGTTTCAAGGGTTTACAGACATTGAATGCAGAATCATCCAAGTAACATCATATTAGCTCATGTACGGCTTTTACGTGATCTTTAATGTTGATGAAGTATGCAAAGTCATCGTTTGTAATAAAAACCCGAAAACTAAAGTTGTCCATCGAAATTTAATTTATTGCCATCATATTAAATGAAAAAATTAACATTACGGAAATCTATTAGATGTCAACTCACAAAATAAATGTCACCAAACACATCAAACTCCTCGTACCATATTCTCTGGCTTATATGTTATCGCTTTTACTTTGCAAAAAGAAATATTTGATTTTCCTAAAAATGACTGTAATAGCTTAAGAAATGACCAGTAATTAAGCCTAAGTAATTACCAGTTCAATGGTCATGAATCAAGTCAAATTATATCTTACCTAATACTTATCTAAGGAAGCCGAGTTTTTTCGCAGTGTATCTCATGAAAAAGGGTATTTTTGCATGTACATAAACAGGCTCCTTGCTACTGGTGAACTCTTCTGGTAAGGTAAAAGTAATAATATTACAATGCAAGTGCAATGGCAGGTTTCGAATTTTACTCTGCTTTACTTTAATTTTATGACAAACAAAAGGAGACAATCTCTGGGGAGCCATCTTGTCCCGATGAGAATACTTGTGATCTCCAATTATAGGACATCCCAGACCCATTCCAAAATGAACCCGAATCTGGTGCTTGTATCCAGTCTCAGGTTTGATTTCAACAAAAGCAGCTTCTTGTATCGAGTTCAACACTTTGTAGTGGGTTACGGCGGGGAAAGTGTGTTTCCTCGAAGGGCTAATTCCATATTCTCGTAAGTCTGGTCGTAGAACACATCGGTACTTTTTGTCTTCGCCTGGTATTTTCCCCTCCCCAATCGGTATTTTAATTGTTCCTTCAAGGACTTTCGGACAAAGTTTAGTGACTGCTAAGTATGTTTTGCTTATCTCCCGTTTAGCGAATTTATCTTTAAGAATAGACGCCATTTTCTGGTCTTTGGCGAACAACAACACTCCCGTGGTTTCCTTATCTAGACGATGTAGTGGGAAGACCTCTTCGCATTTAGCCAGGTCCGCGAATTTTTTCTGGAACTGGATGATCGTGTGGCGACAGTCCCTTGTTTTGCTGTGCATGGGGACTCCCGGAGGTTTATTAATGGCCAGTATGAAGTCGTTCTGAAACGCAAGAAAGAAATGCTGACATAGAAAAATAAACAGATTATGGAATTATGTAATCGTTTACCTCAAATATAACAGTTCTCTTCAACACATTCCACATGTCTTCTTCTGTTATTGCATTATATTCGGGAAGTCGGTATTCTTTCGGGATAACGTTTGAATCTAACGACAAAGGATCTTCTTTTGCGCTTTCATAGTTCCTAGACGAGTTGGGGTCTCGCATGGCGTTTGTATCTCCTCTTGGATGTATCTGTCTTTCGATAGTTACTCTGGAGTTGGAGGAGCTAAATCCACCCTCGTCTCCTTCTGATTTAGCGTATTGTTTCTCCATTTGCTCGAGAAAATCACTAGCACGCATACGCTGAGAGTGGTCAGCCTCGATTGTTTCCGTGATAGGTTCTGAGCTGACCTCTTTTCCCGCTTTCTTCAGTCTCTGTCGCTGCTTATTAAATTTCTGGTGTGGGTCTGCTTCAGCAAGGCGGTACCCTTGATAGTCATCATACTGACCATGAGATCTTATTGGGTTGTCCGAGTCTAAACGTATTTGACCAAATGTTGACTTTCTCGAAGACTCTGCAACACCAACTTCACTTCTGTCCGCTTTGTCCATTTGTTCCCGTTGTCGGAGCCATTTACCGTAGACCTGTAGACGCTTTTGCTTTTGAGGGTCAATGTCTTCGGTTGGAGTAGTTAGAGGTTGAGGTACAGTAGGTGTCCCAGTTGATGATATTGGTTGCTTTTGTTGGTCTTTCTCTTTATAAAAACCCTGGACAAGAATCGAAGACGTATCGTTAGATTGCATTACGTCAGCTAAACTAAAAGGGTCAACGTTTGATGTTGAGTCATCATGCTTCGGTGATTGGTCTTGCTCGTTCTCTCTAGGCTTTACAGAGGGACATCTTGACGAAGATGCAGATGTCGTGATCGACTGTGAGGCCCAAGTGTATGGTAGTTCAGAACGTCTTGATGCCTGAAGGAAATACGATAAGCTTCCACGGGGCAATGAGACTGTGAGAAACTTCAGTGCATTGTGCCGCCTTGTAACTGCATTCATTGTCGCAAACTTGTCCTTCGATTCCTATTCAAACAATCTATTTATTATTTTTATAATGTAAATCAATTAAAATAAATGTAATGAGCTAAGTTTTATGCATACCTTTGTTCCGTCAAGTCAGGCTAGTCAGGTAGAGTTTCCGATGTTTCCGTATTAATGTCGTTACTCTAAAAATTCTGTAACAAATCAAATCTTTAGTTTCTTTACCAGAAACTAAATAACACACCTTTAAATTAAGAACGTTTTCTAAAGAACATAACAAAGCCGATAAATTGTGTGCGTGCGAGTTGAGTTCAATTTCATTACAATATTATAATCTGTTTCGAGCCAAACGAATTTGGTTTGCTGAAAATGGGGCAATTTGAGCGGATGGAAAAAAATTATATATAAACCCGCGTATTAAAAGTAAGAAATCTAGTAAGACAACTGATAAAAAATCAGCGAAAAACACTTGTTTACATCTGATTTTAGTTCTAATCAATTAATTTTGACACTAACAATTACAACTACAATTATAACTGGCAGTGACTTTCCTCCAACTGCAGTACCTAACTATTTATACTTGGTAATTTATACAGCGTATTTAACGTTAGGAAGTATATTCAAATGTGACTCAGATTTAAAAAAAATTAAATTAATCACAACAAATAAGCCACTTTACTGTGTACTACTTACTTTATCAAGTTTTTCTTCTTTCCTCTTAGGATTTGTTCCGAGATCTTGGCTTGGCCCATCGATTTTTATTATGAGGAACCCAATACTGGCATCCAATATTATTCGGCGATTTGTTTCGACTTGCGGAAAGCCGCTATGTGCACCAGCCACCTCTACAGCAATACCCCTTGGAGGTGGAGGAAGACAAGAGTCTGAAAACAAGAGGAGAGGAATTTTAAAGTGGACTGCAATAAGTTTAGGAGTTGGAACGGCTGCTGGGCTGTTACTTGGCTATGATCAAATAAAAAAAATGAGGACTTTAGTCGCCAACCCTGGTGATGATGTCCCATTCTTGCTCAGTGAGGTTCCGGAGCATAAACCTTCTCGAACGGTTAGTAACGGTAACTGAAGATAACGTTTTACAAACTAACTTTAGCTTTAACATTAGGCCCTATTTGATAGTTCATCTTTCCGGGAGACACCACTGGGCTGAAATTGACCCTTTTCCAGTACCAGACATGTCCATTCTGTTGTAAGGCAAGAGCTATGCTGGACTACTTTGGTATTTC
>JAANSQ010002062.1:0-12953 GCA_036850885.1 Lepidocyrtinus dapeste | reverse complement strand
TAGTGATCGTACTGTACCAGCACGTCAGGAACTGTAAAAAGTGAACAAAAATAATGCATTTTAATTTTTAACAATTCTTTTACAGTAATTTGTTTTAGGAACTTACGATTTGAGATTCCATCGTCCCAATAAAAGTCGCCGGTAGCATTGCTATCCTTGGAAAGGAAGACATGGATGTGGAACCTGTTTTGTCTACTGATTTTGGTGTTTAGCGCGGGGTCCTGCTTCACAATTATTGTTCCTCCACGGTAAAGAATTGGAATAGAGTTTGGAGGTATTTGCAATGATCTTTCTTCCCCGTAAGACTCGATTATTTCGGGGAAGTAATGTTGATACCACCATCCTTTAGGGAGGTAAGCTTTCATATCGGGCTTGTCATACCCTTCCTCTAAAATCGGCACGACCAACACTGCAGGTCCCAGCATGAAGTAAGCGTCTATTTCAAAGGTGCTGAGGTCAGTAGGGAATCTAAGGGAAACGTGAAAGATCACATTTAAGCAACACATTTATTAAATATGAAGGATTCTGAGGTCCGAGATCTTACTCGTAGAACAAGGGACGCGCAACAGGTTGCCCAGTAGAATGTGCTTCAAAGAACAGAGTGTAAATATATGGGAGCAGAGAATATCTCACATTGAGCGTTTCTTTAGAAGTATCTACAACTTCCGGTCCAAGTGAAACTGGGTCTTGAGGCTAAAAAGAATAAAAAATTTATTCAATTAAAATAATACTTTGTTTTATAGTTTTAAATTCTTCTTTTTCTTCATTTACGATTCCATCGTCCGTGTTGTGATTTCTTGCGAAGGGATAAAATGCTCCCAAAGCCATCCATCTCTTGCACAGCTCAACTGTAGTGTTCCCATTAAATCCACATATGTCAGCCCCCACTAAAGGAATTCCAAATAACCCAAAAGACAGCATCTGAGGTATGGTCTGTTTCATGTCCTCCCAGTTGGATATGACATCACCAGTCCAATGTCCACTGTACTTCCCTTGACCGGGGAAAGTTGCTCTGGAGATGACAAATGGTCTCTCGGAGGTAATGTCGCCTAATGCCCTATTTTAAAAGGAAATAGTCACTAAGATACTTCTATTGTTCCTTGAATTTCACAATTCTATTTCTATTTTTGCATCTAAGTATACTTGTAGGTTGCGATAGCTTCCAACGTCCCGTATAAATTGTGCAAGTCATAATGGAGACCACCGGCCTGTACTGCAGTTCCACAGAGCGTCTTGGAATATAGTTTTCCTCCTGTAACGTCTGGGAGGTAGGGAGGGTTGTTTAGAGCGTCGGAAGTACAACCTTTCATGTGTTCACCATCGTCAAAGTTACTAGGTTCATTCATATCCTTTTACAACACAAATCAACAAAAGATGAAATTAAAGGATGCCAATTGCAAAAAGTAGATTTGTCGTATTTAAGTAGATCTCACAATCCAAGCTCCATCAAATGCAACTTTATCCCTGAAATCTACCAGTTGGTTTAGCCAATAACGGGTGGCATTCGGATGAGAAAAGTCTGGCCATACTGTAGCATTTGGATTCCAAACTTTGCCAATGAAAGGTTCACCCTGCTCATTTTTTATAAAGACGTTCATCTCGATTCCTTCCAAGTATGGTTCGTATTTTCCAACTGTAAAACGGAAAAGTGAATCACATTTAATAACCTTTAAAAATAAAAATATGTCATAAGTCAAGTTACCTTCAGCTCCTGCACTGATTCCAGGGTCAATCAATGGCACATAACGCATTCCTCTCTAAAATTTAACAAAAAAATCGGTAAAAGTTACACGAAAAATGGGTTGAGACCATTCCCCCAACTGTTTTCTTACCAAATGTAAATCCTCCACGAAGGCTTTCAATCCTTTAAACTTTTTCGGGTCTACCGTGAAGTCATCTTGGTTTCTCATATAATCAAGGTCGTTCCATTGAACATCCTTACATGGAAATAAGCCATTTCACTTGACCCGGTCAAAATTTTGTGTGTACAATAATCTTCTTAGAACTCACCACGGGAATTCCAGCCTTTAAATTTTTGTCCAAGATATCCGCGGTGTGGTTCAAAGTCCCGTAATTAAATCTACAAAGGTGAAAGCCCAAAGACCAATACGGAGGAATCAAAGGTCTCCCAATAATTTGCGTATATTGATTCATCACATCTGATGGTTTCGGTCCGATGAAAATCCTCAAATCCAGGATTCCTCCGATTGTACGGAACGTCAGGAAATTTCCCGGTTGAACTACAATCTCTGCATGAAAGAAGGAAAGAAAAACATACAAAACTACTCCACATTACTTCAAAACAAAACCTTAATTCGTACTTACCCATGGCATTACTATTTGCCAAAAATACTCCATAAGCACTTCCAGCCTTATCCAGAGACATATAAAATGGATGACTACCGTAGAGGTTTCTCTACAAAAAAATAATTAAGGACTCATCTTACACATTATAAATTAGTCAATGAAATGCTTAAACTCATAATCACTTACATTTTCTCCAGGAATTTGATCTCTGTTATACAACACATATTTCTTCCAGTCGGTGTTCCTCTTCAAGGAATCCACCACCTCTCCAATACCATACAAGTATGCAGAGACGAGTGAAGTGGATATTTGCAAATACTGATCAGAATACACCAACGGAGCGACCGTGCTATCGAACAATGGAAATTGAGTGTCCCTCCTGAATATTTTGAAACCGTCGGGTTTCTGTTCCACGATGTAATTCTGTTTTGGCGCTTTCTTCTGTGTTTGGGCATAATTCAGCGGAACTTCGTAACGGGAGGATGCGGCGTCGGTAATCTTAACCCTTACAATGTCTTCAGTCTCATAGATCACATCAATGTTGAGATTTTTCACGTCTTTGGAATACGCCGATTTGCGTAAGTTCACGGCAGATCCTCTAAGGCCGAGTTTGGAGGAGGTCAGGTTTTTAAAAGCGTAGTATGAAAATCCATACGGGTAAAAACACCAAGGTTCTGGAGTGCGAGGCTCCACAGGTCGCCAACAACATCCTCTACTCAAACATTGAGTCTCCGTTGCCCCAGACTCCGGATGACAATCGAATCTGTTGTCACTGGTCAACTGACAGAGATCAGGTTTCTTGTTAGTGGTCAGTGCTAAAATGAGCCGAAGACTTTTCCCACGATTTATAAACTCCAGATTCCTAAAGACATTACATTATTACTTAGTGATTATGCTTATAATAAGAGGAGTTTATTGAAGTCATTCTATTTAATTTTAATTTTACTTCGGTAATACGCGATGAGAAATGATCCTTAGCAACAATCAAGAGAATGGAGGCGATTGTAACTACAATCAAACTGTAAAACAGAACTCGGAGGCACTTGGCACATCTCCCTTGCATGGGATTCTTAGGGATCAAGATTAAATGCTGGAGATCCTCAGAATCATGGCCTAGATCATTTAACCCAGCATCCTCCAAAATACCTGCGGTTTTGTTTAGGATTTTCATCCGGATTCCTTGCTCACCAGGCATTTTAACGGCCTATTATGTAAACCTTTCTTTCAAAAAATAAATTAAATCACATGCTTGAAGCCTGAGCAGTTATAAATGTCAGGTCAGGATTGATTTACACCTTATTAGCTACCACAGAATTTCTTTACGATAACTCATAAACTTAACAATTCCTCCTAAACGGAATTCGCGTCAGATAGCAGGAAACTCAAACCAATTCCTGACGTAAACAATGTCTTCTTGTAGTTCTCTTACTGACAATTTTTATCATCTTTAGTTTAAGATTAGGTACCATGCTAAAGACTTGTCTTTTAAGGAAGTTGATACTTGGAATAAATGAAAAAACCATCTGGTGATGTAGCAAGCATTGTTTTGTGTTGCATTGCATTGCATCTGTTGCGTTTAGGCAGGCGTTTGCTTTGAAGCTCATCTTCTCTATGTGCCTGCTTTTCAATTCTTTTACCCTTTCATTTCATCTTACAAAGCTCAATATTGTTGTTGTTGTTGACTCTGACTCAACAAAAATTATTTTCATNTTTTCATTTTTGACTTGAATCGAATCTCTTTTGTTTTGCTTTGAGCTGATATTGCATCTCTTAAAGAATAAAAATACTGGGGCTACTCGCTACTGGCCCCCAAAAAAAGTAAATCTTAGAGGATGACTAATTTATGAAGCAATATCAGACTTGAAACTGAATTTTTACTAATTCCTAAAAGCGTTTAGATGAGCTAATCGTAAATGTTTTTTATCCTTGGTCTTTTTGCCTTAATGAGTTCCACAAATGTTTATGAAGTTTTAGATTATGGTTTCTAGAGATTTTCCAACTGTAAGCCACCTGCACCTGTGCCGAGAATGGCAGATGATAATGACAGCTGCTTTATTCCCAATAATAACTTTTTTTTAGTTAAATTCGATATCTGGCTCAGTTTAACATGACAGTTACAGCACGGAATATAAAATTATTATATTTTTTATGAAGAGGAAACACGTTGCGTTGCATTTTAGTCTTGTGAGATGTATTAGCGGGGCATATTGAGACATTCCAGATTAAAACAGCCGCAGCCTTGGCAAATAATTACTCTTTTTTATACTCGCCCAAAAGTCAGAATGACTCTGGGAGGTGCAATATTTCGAGGAAACTTCAGGAGAAGCACTTTGAAATGTAAGATTTGCAAGATTAAGATTTGAAATTAAAGCAGTCCTAAAATTTAAAAAATGAAAGATATTGCGACTACTGAAAGTAAATAACTCTCTAAGTGTTTTGGACAAGGAAGAATTACTCAACCAATTCCCCTAGCAATAGTGAAGGGAAAAATGTAACTGAAGTTACTAACAGCGGCGCCTTAGATGGCATCAGAATCTTAGATTTTACTAGAGTTCTGGCCGGTCCGTTTTGTACAATGATTTTGGGTGATCTAGGAGCAGAAGTAATTAAAGGTCTTCAGGATTTTTTTTTACTGAAATATGTTTTCCAAAAATTTAAATCTTTTTAAAATCAAAAATGTTGTACTCAATCAGTTGAAAAACCAGGCAGTGGAGATGAAACCAGAAATTGGATCCCCCCAAAGATTCTGGACCATTCGTGTTATTACGTTGCGATAAATCGTAACAAGAAGAGCTTAGCCTTGGATATCAAGTCAGGGGCGGATGTGGTACATCAGCTTGTACCCAAATGCGATTTATTGATTGAAAACTTTATTCCTGGGACAATGGATAAGTTTGGGATAGGCTATGAGCATCTTCGTCAAATTAATCCAGGATTGATTTACTGCTCCATAACGGGTTACGGCACTACAGGACCTTATAAAAATCGTGGAGGTTATGACGTTATCGCAGCGTCACTTGGTGGACTACTTCATATCACTGGAGAACAAGATGGACCTCCAAGCAAAGTGGGAGTGGCAATGACTGACCTTGCCACAGGACTTTACGCACATGTCTATATTGCCTTTTTGTCTCGCGGAATTTAACCTTTAAGAACTTCGCCACTAAAAACCGTTTGCTTCATTCCTCGTGGTTCAAATATGTTCCTTAATTTAGTTGCGAAATTCTATGAAGAAAAAATTCCGCGAGGCAAATAACCTAAGACAAAATTTTAATTCTTCACCCAGGGAGCCATCATGGCAGCTCTTTTGCAAAGGAAGAAGGTAAAAGCAAAGCCTCTCTGAATTGAGATGGATGGAGATGGAGACTGAAGCCATTTAAAAGTAAATTTTAAGACAGGGCTTGGGCAACGCATCGATTGCAATCTGTTATCCACCCAAGTTACCTGTTTGGTTAACCTAGCGTCAAATTACTTGAACGCTGGCATGGAAGCCCAAAGGTGGGGCACAGCTCACGAGAGTATCGTACCATACCAAGCATTCCCCACAAAGGACAATCGGTGGATAACAATTGGCGCAGGTTGGTAATAAGTTAAACGCACTCTACTGGACCTAAATATTCCCAAAATTACCCTGGAGATATTTTTCATTTTTCAATAATTGAAGGCAGCAACGACATGTTCAATGAACTATGCGATGCTATTTCTCGTCCCGATTTAAAGTCAGACCAAAGATACCAAACAAACTCATTAAGAGTGGAGCACCGAACTGCATTAATTTCTGAAATTACAAAAATCATCCAGTCAAAAACATGCGATGAGTGGCTGGAGTCATTCCAACATTGTCGCTTTCCCTACGGCCCGGTGAATAATATGTCAAGAGTGTTTCAAGATCCCCAGGTCAAAACACCTTAATATTATTTGTATTATTTTAACTTTTTAACCATTTTACTTATGTATGTTTTAATAAATAAAATGCTTCAATTATTCTAAAAGGTTGTGCACAACAAGCTCGTTGTGGACCTCGGAGAATGCAAGGTTGTTGGACCCGCTGTGAAGTACAGTCAAAGCGAGAATTTTGCTAGGAGTCCAGCCCCAAGGCTTGGCCAACATACGAGAATCGTTCTAAGTGAAATCCTTAATTTCACGGATGAACAAATTGATTTACTATATAAAAATAAAGTTGTTGGCTGATATCACTAATAATGTGTTGGCTTATCTCTATCATTATCTCAATAAAATATAGCTTGGCGTTGATCACGTCTTTAAAAAGCAGTTTTGATAAGAGCCACATATTACCCCATTTTCAGACATGATTTATTTCTTCCATATTCCATATTCCATAAATCTCATTTGCTTATCGAAGATAAAATGTATCAAAATATATATGCTTAATCATTTCTTCATTGCTCTGTACAAAACCATGAATACAAACTCGATGATTAAGTTGGCCATCACTCTGGCTATCTCGAAGTCATATTCGAACTAAATAGTCCGAAAAGAGTGAACACTTCTTTTGAGTGACATGCTGTGCTCATGTTGCAGACCAGTCAGCATTTTAACTCTTACATATTTGCAGTGCAATCGATTCGACACAATCGCAACTTGCCTACTTTTTTCCCATGAGACGAAATCTAACCTTGAGAACTGGAGAAGCTCCAGCCGGCTAATGAATGTATGGGAATAGTTCTTTGAGGTTTTGTTCCGTACTTAAAGTTTGCATCATTTAATTCATTCCGCTTCACCGAATAGTTTGAATAGTAGGACAATATTGCACTACGAACAAAAACAAATTAGCAGACTGATTGCCAAAATTACGAACAAACAGGGAAACTAATTTGTGAAAAAAACACGTGCGTTGCAGGAAATTCTGGAAATGTGAGCGGTTTTGAACAGAGAAGTAATTGTCAACTGATTCAGATTTTTGCAAAATGGAAATGGACCGATTGGAATTTTTTGTAAACGAAAATAAGGTAACTTCCAAGTTTGAATATACCAATGAAGTTCTATGGTTACCAATTAAGCACAAAGTTTCCTTTCGACCGTTACAGGTTTCCACAGAAACTTTGGAAGCCAGAGTAGACTGTAATTTAGCCACGTTTTTGAGAACTTCCTGTAGGTATCTCACTTCAACTGGAGTTTGACATTTTCCACAATTTTAAAATCATGACATGTTTCATTTATAGTAAATTTAACGGGAACAAAAGTATCATGTGGAGTTGGAGGTTGCGGCTCATGTACGGTACTAATAAGCCGTTACTGTCAGGATGAAAAACGTATAAAGTACGACTTACTAAAGCAAATTTTAAAACTTACTGTGGTTGCTCCAAAATGATATGACGTTTGCCTTCAAATTCTTCTCAGGCATAATGCAGTCAACGCATGCTTAACCCCGCTTTATTCGTTACATGGAGCACATATTCTTACCGTTGAGGGGTTATCATCCTCCAGTTCCTATCATGAAATTCAGGTGCCTTTACATAAAACGTATATTTCGGTGTAGTTCTAATTTAAATCATCTACATAAAAATAATTATATTTTTTAGGAAGCACTGGCAATGGGGAATGCGACACAATGTGGATATTGCTCAACGGGTTTTGTCATGAGTATCCTTGGCTTACAAGCAGAATCCCCTGGGGAAGATGAGAAACCTGGAGAATGTATCAAAAAATTGAAAACCGCCCTTCAAGGAAACCTTTGTAGATGCACTGGTTACAGACCAATCCTGGAAGCGTTTTACAAACGGAGTTTATGCAAAGCCACCTGTACAAAGGTCTCTGAGGGGTGTTGTTCTGGAGGAAGTGATGATATTGAAGATGCTGGGAAAGTAGTTTCTCCAAAATTTTGCATAGAGAATATTCGGAAAGTGGGAAGTCCTTCGGATGATGGAGGAATCATTCAAAGAATAGAGAAAATCTTGGTACTTTACAATGTTCACAATTTCTGTAGAAAAGATTAATTTCATGAGTCTTTTCTTCATCCTTCAGATGACTGAAAGCACCGGAGGGAACTCTTACCCTTCGCAAAAGTTTGCTACTGCGGATAAATCTACTTGGATTGTACCTACAACGTCTGCTGAGCTTTGTAACGTAATAAGAACCAGAAGCAAAGTTAAACTCGTGTCTGGAGGTACATCCGACGGATTCTGGAAAAGTATTTCCACTGAAGCTCTAAGCTGCATTGTGGACATTTCCAAGGTCAAAGAATTGAGATGTGTGCACCTACAAGATAATTACTTGCGTCTAGGAGCTTCCCTCACAATCAGTGAAATGCAAACTGAACTAAAGGCCGCTACTAAAACAGTACCAGGTGGATACCAGGCATTAAAATAAAATAATTTAAAACTACAGGCCAAGATAATATTTTTAAAACTTTTAAATGTAGAGGCTAAAGCCAAAGTGCTAAATGCTCTTTTGAGGATGACTGATGTTTATGCATGTGGACAAGTACGAAGGTCCGCCGTAAGTCTTCTCAATTTAGAGCAGTATGAAACACTTTTTATGGTACTTTATTTAATAGCTTAAGCAATTTACAGACAATTGGAGGTAGTCTCATGGTAAGCTCCACAGCCTCGGATTTACAAACCGCATTTGACGGCTTTGGACTATCAAAAAACTTCCTTGAATTATCTGACTCCGGTACAATTAATTTATTACAAAGAGTTTTAAAAATCTCTAAATACGTTCTTCAGTGAACCTTAATTTATTTTTCCAGATTCAGGGGTGAAAGTATTGGAATTTGTGGACATACCTCTTTCTGACAAGGTATTCTCACATTGCCCCATTGTGATCAAATTTTAAACTTAATTTTCTAAATGTTGCATTTGGCTTAGATTGAGGACGCCTGGTACGAAAAAATTCGAAGAAGGAAGGACTTTGACCTCGCATTGATAAACGTGGCTGCAAAGGCCACGAAATTAGATACGAATGAAGTGGAAACTGTATTAAGTTTTGGAGGCACTTTGTTAACTCGATTTACTCATAAGGAAAAGTCATCCGGATCGAGGTAGTTTTATCGGATTTTTTTATACTTAAGGTCAACTATATTTGATACACTAATTTTTTGTTTGTATCTTTTCTACTTAAGTTTATTGATGACGGAGGAACTCGTTGAAAAAGTCATTAAAAACGCTCTAGACCACATTTGTCCAACACAACTTAAGCTGGACGAAACCGTCGGGTCTTTCGTTCAAGTAACTACCAAAAGGTCAGTTAAAGCCTATTTGATAGTTAATTATTGAAGCCATAGGCCACCGCTAAATTATTGCGAATCTCCTAGCCTCCTTCGAAAATTCGCACTACACCGCGAAAGAAAAGTTGAAGGTACAAAAAGGGAATTCTTCAAAGCCACAAGGATTGTCACGAAGGTATTGGAAAATCCCTCCTGAACTATAACTGGCCTAGAAATTTTTGTTATGTAATATCTTATTTTTGTAACTTAAGGCAGTAGAGAATCAGCCTATGCATGACCTAGTCCATAGAGAAGTTCCTCATGCCTCCGCAATAAGACACGTCACTGGAGAAGCCAAGTATTGCGATGACTTACCGAGACTTACGAATGAGCTGGAACTTGCATTTGTTTTAAGCACTAAACCCTACGCGAAGCTTATAAAAGTGGATTTCTTCGAAGCATTAAAACTACCTGGAGTGGTTGGTCGAGTCACCCATGAAGATGTACTCCAAGGAAAGAATCGATTTGGTTTGGTGGAAAAGGATGAAGAGATATTCGCATCTGAGAAGGTTAACACGAACTTAATTATCCTGGAACTGGAGCGAAGTCTACAAAGTAGTTGACCTGACTTTGGTGAATTTTCTTATTTCCTGTAGGTTACATGCTATGGTCAAATTATCGCGGCAATTGTGGCTACAACTCGTGACATTGCGATGAAGGCAGCAAACCTCGTAAAAATTGAGTATGAGCCGTTGCAACCGGTGATCTTCACAGAAGAGGACGCAATCAAAAATAATTCCTTCTACAGCGCATATGACATTAGACTAACCAAAGGCAACGTTGATGCAGTATTCGATCAAGGAGGAAACAACGTGCTCTCTGGGGAGGTGAAAATGGGAAGCCAAGAACATTTCTACATGGAACCGCAAAGTTGCATTGTCATCCCGAATGGAGAAGATCATGAATTTGAGATTATTTCTTCTACCCAAAATCCAACGGGCGTACAGGTATGGAGGAATACTTAAACATTTTTCTTGTTCATTAATTAATCTTTAAATCTGCTTTAGATGGCCGTTTCAGACGTTCTTAATATCCCAGCAAACGCCATTGTAGTGAAAGTGAAGAGAGTTGGAGGTGGATTTGGAGGGAAGGAGGCTAGATGCATGATGATTGTCCTGCCTACCGCTATTGCCGCGCAAAAGTAACTGAAATCTAAATTCTGGAGTGTATACTTTGATTACATTCTAATGTTTTCTTCATTTTCCAGATTTGGAAGACCAGTACGATGCGTTCTTTCCAGAGAAACTGATATGATAATCACTGGAAAACGAGCTACTTACTTAACCCGTCATAAAGTCGCTTTCGATAATGATGGGAGGGTTTTAGCTTTGAATATGACTGTTTATCTCGGAGCAGGCAACTCCATTGATGTTACAATGGCTGTAAATATTAATTAATCTTGAAAAATCTACTACGCATGCAGTTCAAATTTTAATTTCTCGTATGATTGTTTCAGGAAATTGAGCGCGTCATCCTAAACCTGGATAACGCCTATAACATCCCAAACCTTGAATTTAACGGGTACATTTGTAAAACCAATTATCCCTCCAATACTGTTTTCCGAGGAACTGGAGGTCCACAAGCTGCGTTCCTTATGGAAAATATAGTTGACATGATTGCCACCTACTTAGGAAAGGAACCAAGTCTAGTACGTTCTCTCCAAATTTACACTGAAAATGACTTCAGCCCTTACGGACAATCGATGAAGACCTCAACAGTATCCAAATGTTGGGAGGAGTGTCTACAAAGTTCAAATTACACTAAGAAGAAGGAAGAAGTAGAGGCCTTCAACAGAGAATTCCCTTTTGTCAAAAGAGGGATCTCAGTTAACCCCATAAACTATGGAGTGGGCTATACAGTCCAACACTTAAACCAGGGTGCGGCGTTGGTACACATTTACACCGACGGGACTGTCCTAATCTCCCACGCAGGGGTGGAAATAGGTCAAGGAGTCAATACCAAAATGATCCAGGTGAAAAATTTAGCAATAAAATTGCAATAACCGTCTGCAGAAAAGTAACAAAATTGAATTCTAATTTAAGATTGCAACGAGGGTGCTAGACATCCCCGGAAGTAAGATCAAGATACGAGAAACGGCTACAGACAAAGTGCCAAATACCACTCCGTCCTCCGCCAGTATGACGAGTGATTTGCAGGGTGGAGCCGTCCTGGTAAGGTTCAGAGAACCTCAAAATAAAGATTGGTTAAAGTTCTTCAGGATTTTTAAATTGTTCCTTTTTAAAAATTAATTCAGGATGCATGTCAAAAGCTATCTGAGAGGTTACAACCATTTAAAGAAAAATATCCAGAAGCTTCATGGGAGGATATCGTGATGAAAGCGTACACCGAAAGAGTGTGTTTATCCGCCACAGGGTTTTATAAAGTCCCCGAAATGGGTTGGGATGCTGGTGCGGTTCATGGTAACCCCTTCAGTTACTTCTCATCTGGTGCAGCTTGTTCCGTCGTGGAGTTAGATTGCCTTACTGGTCAATTCCAGGTAACAATTCTATCTTAAGGACCCTACTAACAAGTAACAACATTGTAAGTTGAAGCAATCACGGTCTCAGGTTAATTAACTTCTTTGAAGATTCTGGACGTCCAAATTATAATGGATGTTGGGCGTAGCCTCAATCCAAGTATTGACGTAGGTCAAATCGAAGGAGCCTTCATGCAAGGAATAGGCCTATATCTCTTGGAGGAACTGGTGTATGATGAAACTGGCCGGTTGTGTACAGCAGGTCCTGTCACTTATAAAATTCCATCAGTGAATGATACTCCTTTGGAGTTTAACGTGTCATTCCTCATGGGCGAAGGAAACCCTAAAGCAATTTACTCCTCCAAAGTATACATTTCTATTTTCTCTTGATGTCAAGTTTATTAGCTGAAATTAGGAGAAAATTTGATTAATCCATTCACATTATTTTTTTCAGGCGATAGGTGAACCTCCCATGCTTCTAGCAACGTCTGCATTTTTTGCAGTGAAGGATGCCATCCGAGCCTATCGAAAGTCTAATGGGAAGGATACCAATTTTAGGCTGGACTCTCCGGCAACAGTTCAAAAAATTTTGCTAGCGTGTCATACTCTTTTTGATGAACAATCAAGTGTTAACGCTAATCAGTAAATAAATCTAGTGTAAATAAAAATATTGAATATTGAATACAGTTTCACACACTCAGTCAGTCTGTTATGATTTTCAACGCGACTTTTTGTGAACGAAACAACAGCTGAGTTTTGTATAAAGTTGGTCTTGGAGTTTACAAAACTGTAGCACATAAACAACGTAACATTTAAGGCAAACTGAGAGCTGGGAAAGTCAGGCAGGAACCAATCACCGCTATAATAGTCGGACATAATTCGAGCATATACAATGTCAAAGATTTTCACTCCCACAAACCAAATCAGGCTGACAAATGTGGC
>JAANSQ010002061.1:0-12958 GCA_036850885.1 Lepidocyrtinus dapeste | reverse complement strand
TTTTTTTTGGGACAGGAACAACCAGTTCAAAAGCATTCGGTACACACCCTGGTTTTTCGATCACTGAAAAGGACCCATGATATGTTTCTTTCAGATCAAGGACATTTACCACCAGTCTGTGAAGAAGCGTAAGTTGTAACCGCTTGATTTATAGTTACAGCACTTTGGGCACTCATTTAATGTCATGTTGTCTTGTATTTCAGTGAAAAAATTAAAAAACTTGTAAAGGCCAGAGATCAGTTTGGACTTGTAATCCCGATTGTGGAAAGACGAAAAAAAGAAATGGCAGCACAAGGACTTTCTGACCTTCATGAAGCTGAAGCGGGCGCACAGGTTGGTGACAGAATTGGAGACAACAAACCACCTGGATCAGAAACTGCATTAGCTGTCTTTGGGTATGGATGGGATAATTAGATTATGGATTTAAAGTGTTCAAACCTACTTTATTGTCATTGACGTTTTTTTATTACTTTAGGGGTAACAAATCCTTAGTAGCTGGTTCGTTAGGCTCCGATTCAGACAAGACGAAAACGTCAAATGCGCTTATAGCTCCAGGAAAGAAGTTATCCACTATGCCAAAGCCAAAATGGCATCCTCCATGGAAGCTGTATCGAGTCATCAGTGGTCATTTAGGTTGGGTTCGATGTGTCACAGTTGAGCCCGGAAACGAATGGTTTGCTACAGGTTCTGCAGATCGTGTCATAAAGATATGGGATTTAGCTAGTGGGCGCTTGAAACTTTCACTGACTGGTCATGTGAGTACTGTTAGGGGTCTCGTCGTTAGTCCAAGACATCCATATCTCTTTAGCTGTGGAGAAGATCGCCAAGTGAAATGCTGGGATTTGGAATATAATAAGGTATAAGCACAAACAAACAATCTTAAGATAGCATTTAACATTGTTGTCCGCCATTCTTAACATTGTGTTATTTCATTTTCATTATTTCCAACAGGTTATTCGACATTATCATGGTCATTTGAGTGCAGTGTATGGAATGTCGTTGCATCCCACCATTGATGTACTGATAAGCGTCGGACGTGATAGCGTTGGTCGTGTTTGGGACATGAGAACAAAAGCTAACATACACACACTAAGCGGTCACACGAATACTGTCGCGTCGGTGTTAACTCAAGCTGCAGAGCCGCAAGTAATTACTGGATCCCACGATAGCACCATTCGATTGTGGGATTTGGCGGCGGGAAAGTCAATGGCTACGCTGACTAACCACAAAAAATCGGTTCGAGCGCTAGCTATGCATCCCGACATCTACATGTTCGCTTCCGCATCCACAGATAACATAAAACAATGGAAATGTCCGAGAGGAGAATTTATCCAGAACTTATCTGGACACAATGCGATATTAAATGCGTTGGCGGTAAACCAGGTAATAAATCCTCGTCTGAGCTGCTTTGGAGTGGGAGACCTTGTCGAAATATAACAATTCCTACATTTAATTTTAGGACGGAGTATTGGTATCCGGCGCTGACAATGGAAGCGTGCATTTTTGGGATTGGCGTACAGGATATAACTTCCAACGAATTCAGACACAAGTACAACCAGGTTCGATGGATTCTGAAGCTGGGATTTTCGCCATGACCTATGACCTATCAGGCACACGACTTATAACCACTGAAGCCGATAAAACGATCAAGATTTACAAGGAAGATGAAGAAGCTACTGAGGAGTCCCACCCTGTAGACTGGAAACCTGACATTTTGAAAAGAAGACGATTCTAATAGATCGCAAATATGGTCCAATGTCATGATTTATGTTGCACGGGATGCTTTGCAAGGTTTGGTATATTAAAGATGGGTAAATTAAAGGTAGTTGATATTATTTTCTTTTTCGTTTCGAATTTATTTGGTCTATCGAACTTTTTATGTTTCAAAAACTAGACGTAAAAGTCACTAAACGAATACTTTACAGACGAATTGATAGTATTTTAAATAAAAATTTCCTACTTGCTTACAAACTCATTCGTAGTTCCGATGTTTTATCAATAATTTCTAATGTACACATTTAAAATAATTAAAAATTTGTATTTGAATTAGTTTGCCTGCCAAGTATTTCTTGGCAAATAACAAGAAAAGTTTTTTTTTTGAATGCGCCTTTAAATGATGACTTATAGTGATGCTTTCTCTAATATTTTTGCTCACTTCGGTCCCAAACAGTCCCAGATTTATAGATAACATTTAAATAATTCTGACATTTATTTATTCAAAGTATTTTGACAGGTACGAAACTTTGGTTCAAGGAATTGGTTTTTGCAGGTACTTTCCAAGAATCTGTTGTATCTCCCAGCGAGCCATTTCATGATATTCAGGATGCAGATTGCTAAATGTCTCTTCTACAAGTCGCCCCAGTTTTTCCCCAATAGTTTGGGGAGGACTTCTGCATTTGCAATTACACATTGCTGGAATGATACTTCGAGGTTCATCATTATTACTACCACTGCTTTGGGGCTTATCCGGTGTACTGGCTGATGATGCCAAACACATCATATTCAAATTTGATGCACTATCGTTGCGAGTCATGCTGGACGTAGCAACTGAAGCCGCGGCTGCCACTGGATCTCTTGGCCTATACGTGACGACAGGAACATGTGGATCTTGGGCTGGGATATGATCTGCGGCTCCACTAGAAATGTGCTGATGAGAGTCTTCTAAATGTACAGCCATGTGGACTACACTTGGCGGATGTTGCGAATGATGATGCGTATGATGGGTGCTGTGGGTGGCGGCATGAGCATGTGGAGGAGGTGGATGATCGTATTCTGCTTCAATCATGGAATATGCGTGCGCAGGTCCACCATTATCAGAATGATCTAGGGCCACAATTTTTACATCACTGCCGTGATGATCACTGTAGTAACTTTCGTTGTGATTGTGGTCGATATCATCCGCCACTGATAAGATTTGATGCTCCCTTCTACCACGTCTTCTGGTAATCCTACGAACTCCAACACCACTGTTGGCTGATGATGAAATGGAACCCGAACGTGACCGAAAACACATTGCTTCCTTCAAAAATGATAGCTGTCTATACCATTGCCATTTTGACACATAAGGTTGTCCGTCAATTTTTTTTGTAGCTTCCATTCTCAGCTCATGTCCATAGGAAGTCCGGAGACCATGCAGTTTCAATTTAACCTCCCCAATAAGAACTATACCAGGATATGAAAATTTTTTTAAACCATGAAACAACACCTTCAATCAATAATCAAACTAGATTCAAGCTCTAAATTACTAAATGTATATTATAATACCTTTATCGGGTTCCAACTGATTTTCATTAAGCCATGTTTCAATTGCTTTCAATCGCAATTTATCGTTGCTATATTCAGGTACTCTGGGGTTCCACAACTCAGGGTGCTCTTTGTAAAAACTTATCAAACTCGCTGTTTTAGGAACATCCCAACGCAATTTCTTCTCTGGCCTGTCCACCTCTGAGGCCTTGCGTTTCATTGTTCACTGGACCTGATTGATCTAACTACTTTTAGCAAAATTTTAAACGTTCTTACGAATCGGGGTGTTATTAGATTAAATAAATTGGCATTGCCAAAACAAAATCTTCCAACATGCATGTGAAAGATGCACCCATTCGCGTCAACACCACACCTTATTTTCTTCAGAACTATACTCCTTAATTAACTAATCTCCGTGCAATCTTGCATGCAGATCGGAGTGTCTGCAAAAATTATGTGAAATACACTCGAAGCCACTATCAGTGAAAGTTTGTCAGTGTGGGGAAGAGCAAAGAGATGACATTCAATCTTTACTGCACTTCTGGAGAAACGAACTATCAAGTTGTGATAATTTTCACTTTTTAAGAAAAACTGTTAGCCGTAAGATTCGATTTTCACGTTGAAGTCGACTGATAATTAAAGGCGACGATCGAATTTGGTATTTGGACTTTTTTGCACATATTTAAGCTTTATCGTTTTTCCGAAATGTACCAGTGGCAAAGCCTGCAAAATTGCAGTAATATCTCTGATAATGTACGTGAATGTACTCAATCATCGATTAAATTGCGTTTTATCATGGCACTTGGTAATACATAATAGATACCACGACCAGATCTGCATGCAAAAAATGATGACTACATAGCAAAAACGAGAAAAATATGGTTTGCCATTTTTGTGCCAAAGGTTTTATGTTAAGTTGATTACGGAAAAAATCTGCTTGGTTAATTTATGGACAATCATTAACCAAAATACATAATGAGAGAAGATATAACTCTAATTAATTTGGCAGAATTTAACCCGAGAGGAAAAGAGCAATCCATGTCATTGTTCAAGGTTACCAAACAAACTGAAACGCAGCAAAAAGCGTAAACAAAATATTAGTGCAGTGACAAGAGGTGCTTACGTCTCTTGTTTTTGCAAGAATAACAAAAACAACAACAACGCATCACCACAACGTGAGGTACAAGAAGATGTTGAGCGAAATGAAAAACATTTCGTCGTAATTTTGCATTGCACAGCTTTTTTGTAAGTAAATGGTGTGTAGGTTTTTTTTAGCTATATTTTGCGTTTCATATCAAGAAAAGTGGAGAGGCAAACTGTATAATCAATCTGTATTTGTTTTGTTACCATAAATGAATGAACAGAAAATGTACCTATTACCTACAACCCATCTTTTCTCTCTTCTGAATTCATGTGATAACTGATAACTTTTGCTAGCGGCTAGCCTATAACCACTGTAAATTATATTGTTGTGTAATCGCGATGGGGCAATACAAGATGATGTTATTAATTCAAAATATGAACGCGCCAACCAAAAACTATTCTTTTGTACTTTTCATGACTTCAGAAAACGTAGAAACAACGATTGATTTTCATATTCTCCATGCTATTTACTATTTATATAGCTCGGAATTTTTTAATGGGAGGTCGAGTAAAACTGCGCTCATCAAGTGAAGTTAAACTAGTGGTATTATTTTGGCTGGATTAGTGTGCATATAACTGTAGTGAAAATGGCAATGATTAAAAGATTATCGTTGCAAGGTAATTTAATTTATAATGATTAATTTAGTTATATTTACCATTAAAATTAATGATTTAAAAAATCTATAGGAGTGCGTAGCTTCAGTCCTGACGATAACAAAGGGCAATGGCTTGAGTTTGGTAGCCCCTTGACACTGATCTTGGGAATAAATGGAAGTGGAAAAACAGTAAGTCTTCTGCATTTGCGGAACTAATTTCCTGCAAAGTACATTTTACTAATTTCTGTACCATTAATTTGTTAACAGACCATTATTGAAGCTTTGAAGTATGCCATTACTAGCCAGTACCCACCAAATAGTTCTAAGGGGGCATCATTTGTCAATGATCCAAAGATGACGTTTAGTAATTTTGTAAAGTTGATTTTCATTTCATACCATACAAATTTAACACCTTATTTTTTGTATTTGCAATGTCTAATAATGTACCTTTCCTGTATTATCATATTCTTATTTTTAGTCGCTTGCTAAAATTAGCTTGGACCTTGTGGATAACAGCGGCAATAAGTACACAACCACAAAAAAGGTGAAGACAGTAATCAAAAATGTAAAAGGAGATCTAAGCACGAGTCAGATCGAAGGAACTCTAAGACGGACCGATACTGCCGGCAATGTTCACCAGCTCACTACAAAATGTAATGACATAAAGGTAAACCAGCAGTTTTCGAAGTAAAAATTTACATTACATTACACTATAATATGAATTGTGATTAAAATTTTCGCTTTATTATGGTGACTACCAAGGTCGAGATGTGCCGGCTGATGGGTGTGTCCGAGGCCATTATGAATTACGTCATATTTTGTCATCAGGAAGAATCCTGCTGGCCTCTTGACGAAGGCAAGAAAGTAAAGGAGACATTTGATGCAATTTTCAACACAACTGCGTATAAAAAGTGTTTCGATCGATTGGTTGCGATTGACAAAGACTTAGCAAATAGTAAGAGCAAAATCAGTATTTAGTTTTTATGTTTTGCCTGTTCTTTACTTAATTTTTCATGTCTAATTTGTTTTTTTCTTATCTTCCGATAAGAAATTACGACGGAGAAAGACTGTCTGGGATATGTAAGTGAGAATCGCAAGCTAGCTATCGGTTACAGGGAAGATTTGGAGAATAAGAAAACCACACTGCAAAATTACACTGATGATATCAAGGAGTACGAAACTGAGATCAAGATTATGGAGAAAAAGCTGGCGGAATTCCGTGCCCTAGAAATGGATTACACCAAGAAATACAATGAGGTCCATGAAAACAAGACCAAACTTGCATCTCTTGTAAAGAATATTGAAGAATTAAGAAGTCACATCAAGGAGGAATTCCCTGGAAGTATTACTGACCTTAAAGAACGGATCGAACAATTCTCTATTGAGTGTTCGGTAAAGAAAAATGAAATTGCAAAAAGTGAGCGTAATCTCTCCCAAAATGAAGCAGAATGGGTGAAACTTGATGGAATGAAAAGCAAGTTCTTAAAAGAAGAGGGAATGTTCCAACAGGAAGAGAATGCCAACAAGCGACGAGAAGAAGAGCAGCAGACGCTAATGTTGAAAGCGGTAGAAGCAATGAAAAAAATGAAAAAAGAAGACCTTCCAGATGATGTCCAGTCAACGTCTTTCTCTAATTGTTTGGGTGCATGTGATTCCGAGTCAGGGAACTTGTCCTACGAAGCAATAAACAAAGCTTTGGTTAGCGCGATTAGGGTCAAGGAAACCGAGGTGCAGAATGTCAGAACCAGCTTTGACAATGAGGAGAAGCAGTTACAGAAAGCCATTAATGAAGTCCGGGGGAAGATGGTGTCATTGGAGAAAGAGAAGGATATGAAACAACAACAATTAAACACCACACAGAAGTCTTTGGAAGAACTAAAAAACCGGTTAAAGTCTTTGGAGGGATCCAACGAGAGACTAAAGCTTCTGGATGATGAGGAGGAAAATTTCATTCAAAAGATTGATGAAATTGAAAAGTCCGGCTTTATGATAAAATGTGACTCAGAAATCAAATCCTTGGCTGAAGAAGTTAAAGAGCTAGACTCGAAAGTAACCTCAGTGTCATCGACTCTTGCGTTGCTTAATGCTGATAAAAGTAAAACCGATCAGATTTCCCTTCTAAATCGGCAAAAATTACAGAAGCAGAGCGATGCCAACAACATGTTAGAGAACAACAGTACTTAGTTTCTTTTTTTATTTCCTAATTTGTATCCTAATTAATCGTAATTAAGTTGAATACGTTCGTAATAAGATTTACGTATTTCAATTTACCTAGAATGCGAAAAATGGAAGATGAACTCAAGCAAGTCTTGAGCGTCATACCGGAGGAAGGTTTGGGAGCAGCTATCAACTCCAAATTAAAATCGCTGGTAAGTCAATATTTTGGACTTAAAAATTTAACTTGCATTTGCCCAACTATATAATATTGTTATTAATTAAAGGATGAGGATGTCAAGAAGGAAAAGAAGGAGTTAAACAAAAGCCAACAGCAATTAGCTGGCTGCAAATCAGAAGTAAAGTACGTCACGGCCGAATTGAGAAAGATGGAAAAAAAACTTCAAGGTTTTGCTTGTTTTTTTTAAGTCCTCAAATTAATATAATAACGTTTTTAGTAAAAATGTATCTTTCTTATTACTTCGGTTAAGATTGCAAAGTCAAAGTGGAAGACATTCTGGAAGACAAAGAGTACGACACGGTGTACGAAGAAGTTCACTAGTAGTTTGGATAAAAAGCAGTCGGATTCCTACTATGCTGATTCGGCAAGTTTTCTGTATCAGAAATATGCTGCCAAACTAAAGAAAAAGTAAAATTTTTATTTAATACAATTACACATTGAAAGTGTTCATAGGTTTCAGTAATTAACAATATAATGACTTTTTTTAGGGATTGCTGCCCCCTTTGCAAACGAGATTTTGAAGCTCGAGAGTTAGCTAGGAAATTGGCGGATGAAGTAAGTTTTTTTTTAATTGTAGTAAGATAAGTTCAGATAAGAGTGAAAAGAAAATGAAGCGTTTTATTCGATTTTCTTTTTCTATTAGATTGAAGCTGAAGTTACTCGAATGCAGCAATATCAACCAATACTGAAAGATGATATTGAGAAATTGAAAGAAAAGCAGCAGAAGGTTCTAAACGTGAAGTTTGAATGGGACAACGTTCAAAAACTGTCTAAAGAGTCTATTCCAAAACTGAAGACTAGGGTTGAAGAACTTGAAGAAAACATGGAAAAGTTAACGGAAAAAATTGATGGATATAGCGCATCAGTGTTAATTGTTGAAGGTGAAATAGCAGTTGGGAATAAGTGTCGGACTGATGTTGCATTGTATGAACAATGTCTAAAGGAATTGAAGAAGATTGATGATCAAATCGCTAGGATTGAAAAGTCAAGGGATCCGAAAGCGCAAGGTATGGTTGGTTATATACTAAACCTTTTAATTCTAAAATTTAGTTCAGCTTTCAGTAAATGTCTTAAATCAATATAATATACAGCCTGCACCACCACTTTAACTGATGCCGAGACTGAGTTGGAGGAACTCAAGCGCACGATTCGCAACAAGCGTTCCGACAAGGAGAACAAAGAAGAATTGAGAAGTAAAAGACGGGACGAGTTGGCAAAACTTCAGCATGACAAGAACAAAGTGAAAGAGGCTAAGCTAAAAATTACAGCAGAGCTTCAGAATCGCGAAGCCTTAGAAGAACAAAAGAAACAGCAAGAAGCCTTGATTAAAGATCTCAACCAAAAGATTAAAGAACTGACTGAGGAGATACCTCAAATTAAGTCCGAGATAGCAAAAGCTGAAAAAAACAAAACCGCTTGCAGCCAGCGGAGAGAGAGTGCTTTGCATAAGTTGAGAGAGGAGAAGACTGAGCTTGATAAAATGAAAGCTAATATTGCTGACAAAAACAGACAAATTATTGATTTCGAAAGGAGAAAAGGGAAGTTTGCTGAAGTCCAGCAGCGTCTTTCGGAATGTAAAGAACGGTTGACAACGTTGGAACAGCAAAAGAAGGATATTGAAGTTAAGATTAATGCGTTGAAAAAAGACGTAGTTAGCCAGGAGGTAAGTTTAAATATTTTAATTCTTCCATTAGAAATAATCTCAATAATTAATTTAATGCGATATAATTTTTATAGCTGAAAGAAAGAGAGTTGAAGGATAATCTCTCTTTGAAGCAAAAGTTGGACCAGATTTCCAAGCTAAAAGTAGAACTTAAGGAGAAGGAGAAATTAATGAGCCAGTCTGTCAATCCAGGTACCAGCGCTGAGAAACGTGAACTTCAGGATAAGTACATGTTGACGGAGGGAAAGCGAAATAAGGCTTCAGGTCAATTATTGGAGGTTCGCAAAGCTATCAAAGAACTTGAGAAGCAGTTGTCTACTCCAAACTTTGCAGACGCGGAAAAAGAATTTATTGTACGATTTGCCAAGAAAGTGTCTTACGAAAAGGCACAAAGGGACATCCGAAGGTATAAGGCTGCTTTGGACACTGCTATCATGCAGTTTCACAAGAAAAGGATGCAAAAAATTAACAAAATATTGTTGGAGTATTGGAGGCGAATTTACAAGGGCAATGATATCGACCGCATTATGATTAAGACTGAAGCCGATAAGGACATTGAAGATACTAAACCCAACAAAATCAAAGTGACTAAAGGCGTCCCTCGCAAAAGTTACAACTATAGGTACATCCTAGTAAATTACCTGACCTAATCTGCTAAAAACGTTACTGATTTCCAATTTGATGATTGTATTAAAATTATTCCAGAGTTGTGATGGTACGTAGGGGTGGAGTGGAAATCGATATGAGGGGTCGTTGCAGTGCTGGTCAGAGAGTACTAGCTTCCATAATAATACGCATAGCTCTGGCAGAGTCGTTTGGATCTAGATGTGGTATAATTACTTTAGATGAACCCACCACTAACTTGGACCAAAAAAACATAAACTCTCTCGCTTGCGCACTTGCTGAGTAAGTATTTATAAAAAATTTATCTTGTTGGGTTGATTTGAAATTAAATATTACATTGTATTTATTTTTTAGTCTTGCAGAGAAAATGAGTTTCCGCAAAAATTTCCAATTGGTGGTTATAACCCACGATCAAGACTTCACGGACCGATTAACCGGAATAGACGCAGTGGAGAAATTTTGGAAGGTAGACCGTGATAGAGAGTAAGTTAACTTTATTCCATGGTCAAGTTACGCAATATGTTATGCTGATTTTAACTATGCATGATTATGATTGAATTACCTTTTGCAGAGGCTTCTCGAGGATCACAATGGTTCGCAAGCGAAGTACTGAAGATGGTTTGTTGTGAAACAGAAGTATATCTTTCCGTTCCAATTCAATCTTTGCTTTAGTTTTAGTTCCAGAATGGCATTGTATAATTTTCAACTGTTTGTGTGATTTACCCTCTAATTTTTTTCTTTTACTCGGTTTATTAAAGAAAACTGTACCTTAAATGCAAACAACAACAATACTAAAAGTAATAATGCAAAGGTGTATAAATTATTAAAACTGTTTAGATAAGATATTTAAATAAGATAACGATTTAGAATTAAAAATCAAATTTTGTCACTTAATTTCCCTTCTTGTACTATATTTATATGTAATTTACCCATGCGTTTTCTTGTCTCTTATTAAAAAACCCAAAAGATCGCATGAAATACGAACAGAAAGGAGCAAAAATTATTTGCACGTTTATGTTTATATTAGTTTACAACTTGGTTGAGAACTTTGACTAATCTACTTTTAAGAACCTGAACTGTAGTCATCCGTAATAATCTATATAATCTACTTAATTGGCTGAATTTCAAATTGGTCAGCGTAGGACCATTACATATCGATTACATAAAACTACAGCAAACAGTACCCAAACTAGGCAATACTTTTTTGGTTTTTCTTTCGCGCGGAACTTCAATTTTTCAAATTTTGGTAAAAGAATATTATTTTCTTTATCCTTCCAATAATTATCTATACTCTATACCCTAATGTACAAAACATTTCAGATATAAATATTTTTAAAACTACATATATTACTGAATAAAAAAGGCAATACAGCAGGACTGACTAAACAGAGCAGCGCAATAATACAGTAGATAACAGGACACATTCATTCATCAACAACATACATTGATATATTATATCGCGTATAATCTAACAAGTAAAAGCATTCTATTTTTTGGCCTAAAGGTTCACTTCTTTTTAGAGCCTTTTCGTTTCTTCCTTTTTCCTCCCCCACCGCTACTCTGATTACCCCCGTTACCTCCTGTGGGAGATGCTGCGTTGGTTGCTTCTGTGAAAGACGTTCCCAGTGGCTCTTCTCCAGAACCAGATGATTTAGACTTTAATGGACTGTCTAGCTCAATGGAAATTATCTTCTGCTCAGTAGTTTCCACCTTGGTAAAAATTCAAAATATTTAGCATGCATTTAAGGCAACATACAGGCTTCGGTATCATAATTTGAGAAAGCAGTATTAAAGAGTTTTAAAAAAACCGTAAAGGCAGTGGTTAGATTTTCAAAGCGTGTTTTCTGGCCAGTAATCCAAAATATGAAATAAAGATTGCACAAAGCTTGCAACAGTAGAACACATTCCTTGAACAACGCATAGCGGTACTTTCACTATAATGTAAAAGCTCTAGTGAAAGCATCAAATCTAACCCTAATCATATTTGCGGTAATAAAGTTAAACTGCTTCAGTGCTACTATGTAGCTACGTACATTTTTCTTGCTCTAGATGTTTTATTTAATAACTTAAGAGTAGGCGTGCGTTTTTCAATAGAATAAAGTGAAATTCCTAGTATTCTGAATACTTAAACCCATAAGGTATGGTGTAGAGAGTGAGGTCATGTCGTGACTAGGTAATTTTTTTTAAAGGCACATGACTTGTGTGATTATGATCTCAACATGCACATTAGCGTTTTATAGTGATTATTACAGAAGGACATTTTCATGTCTCATGTGATGTTATTTACAGTGTCAGTTGTGAAGTGAATTAGGTAGACCTTTCCCCATGTACTTATTTATCCTTTCTCTGCGTTCATTTGGAGAAAGTGATCCGTGTGAAAGGCGATAGTGATGAATGATGTAGTGCGTGATATAAGCCTACTATGGTGCAATAAATGGCAAACGTTCATGTAGGTTTTGCATGCCATGTCATCCGAAAAATATGGAAAGCATATTTCCGCAACATCTTCTGTTGATTACGTGCGTGATGTGCCAAACACGAACATGAAATGACTATATTTATTGAATTGTACCTCTTGCTCAATAATTTTTTCAATAATTTCTATAGTCCGAATCTCGAAATTCCCAGTAGTCTCATTGAACCATTCCTGCGTTTTTCGAGAAACTTTTTCCCCTACAACTCTCTCCCTCTCACCGACTACTTTTTTGGGTCCTGCGGATTTCTTGCGAATATATAGAGAGGGAAAATGAATCTTGGGCAGTTCAGACTCTGCTGATGACGCAGATGAGGATGACGAATTGGATGTATCCTTTTCTGGGAATGATGCTGGGTTAGTGGAAGAAACGAAAGTGGAACTACTACTGCAAGTTTTGACTCGAGAAGACTTTGAACTATTCTTCTGCATCATTTCATACGTAGCATTTAAAGCAAAAGAAAATTACATCATGTTAATTGAAACCGGGGAGTTAGATTTTTCCTTTAATCATGAAACGTAACGACATTGTAATAAAGGAAGGCTTATTGAAAGGCCCTTTGGCAAAGACACGAATTCAGATTAGTTTTAGTAGAGAAAAGTTTCATGTCACTTAATATTTATTCCTACTAGCTATGCTTACAATACTGATGTTATTCTCCTCATCAGCTGCCACATTTGCATTATCTAACTTTTCCGGTCGCTCTTGGTCGTCTATTGGCGCTTGAGAATTAGAGTTAGGGCTTGAAGGATTTCCGTCAATTAGCTCATTCATTCTGTTAAGTACCATTTGAGCTTGTACGGCATCCTGAAATTTTAAA
>JAANSQ010002060.1:0-12966 GCA_036850885.1 Lepidocyrtinus dapeste | reverse complement strand
GTTTGTTGATACGAGTCAAAGTTGAGTGTAAAGTGTAAACTGAGACAGAGGTACAAGAACTATGCAAGTACGAATGCGGGACGGATACAACAAATAATATTTTGCCTTATAAGCATAAAATGTCATCATAATATAATGGCAGATAAAGGGAAAGCATAAAAGATTGTTATAGCCCAGCATAAATATCAAATATGAACAAAGCCTTAAAATTGAATATTTCATCACATCACATGCAGTGCAAGAACACAAGAACATTTTTCCTCCAGCAAGAGCTCATCCTAAGCTTTAAGCCAAATCTAATCAAAACCAAATGAAACTGCTTGGGTTTGACATGTGCTCATTTTCGACGATACACGGCTGGGGATCTTTTAAGGATAAAATTAGACTCTATTTTTTAAAGTCATTCTCATTACAAGGATGAGAATGGAAGCGACACGAGTGAAAATGAGAAGCATCGTACATTTTTGTGGAGGAGAGGCTTTAGAAATATTTTTCCAAATTAAAATCCCATTTCCAACTCTGTTTTCCGTCATCAAATATCAATTCTTTGAAGCTAGAGTCTCTACAGAGTCATGTTTTTGGATGGGGGTTGATAAGATATGCGCTAATGAGTTACGCAGAAAACAAATCAGTTCTAGTAAATAGCTTTGTCCAACAAAAGGATTCATGTTATAAACTGGCGTTCTAGAATACATAATTTACAGAAATATGAGTTCAGAAAAACGGAATATAATTTAGGTGGGTAATTAATTAGCATAAATCTAAAATCTCAAAATGAATTAAAACAGTTACATCAGAATTATTATTCATACAACACCTAACGGTGTATGGTGTTGGTTGCTGATGTAATGGATCAATTACCCATTTACCCTTTTCCCAAAAAATATTCTAATCTTGCCTCGGTCAGTCACGAACTGATTTGACGAGGAAGATCAAATTATATCAACAAAGTTATCAAACACCAAACACGTCGAATCTTGCATTGCATGTGAGATTGCATGACAGAACTGCAAAAACAAGTTTGCTCATTTTTCAGAAGGAGGGTAGCGGTAGCATGATGTTTCACCAGATGCAAAATTAGGCAAATAGAATTTAGTTGAGAGTTTGGACTGGAAATAAAATATTACTATGATATAGGATCAATGTTGAAATATTACGAAATTGGGAAACTAATTGTAAGAGTACTATACCTATTCATTGCCTCACTTTGATAGTTCATGAACCGGTTAAATGTGTCTGCTTTATGAGAAGTGTTGAAAAATTGAAAAAAGGAAGCGATCAAAAAGGTTTTGTCTTGAGAACACTTCTTCTGAAGAATATAAATGCTGTCATGATTCATGCACTTCCCATTTAAAAAAATACAGGACACAAGTTAGTCTACAAGAAGCTGAACGATGACATGAGATGCTAGCAAATTGTTGCAAGCCAAACCAAACCACCCCCGATGACATGAGAACTATAGTAAGCACCATTTACCTTTCAAGAGCTTTTAGAGAGCACATCTGGCACAGTTCTCAAATTCATAAAAAAATCTTTAGTCACTAGTGTAGAGCATGTATGCCCAGATTTTCGATTCTATTTTCAAATTTATAGGTAGCTTTACAAAAAAAATTATGAAAATGAAATTCGTCTTTGTAATACATCCGCAAAAAACATGATTATTTAGTTGGTTTAGCATGAGCAACTGTTTACAGATTTTAATCTTCGATCATTACATGATAGGGAATTAATGCAAAATTCATTGGTAATTTTCAGCGCTTCATTTCATTCCAAACTCAATTTCGGCCCGATGAAGCAAACATAATTTTTGCCTGTTCTCCTAACTACATTATCCGGAATCATAAATGCGTTAAAGCGTCTGCCCATTAATACCAAAATTATTCTGCAGCTGTACTGATTGCTGATGCTGACTACGATATGAAAGTGTATAATTTTGCTAAGTATTTATAGTCATCGATTTGAAATTTGAATTGATTTTACATCCCCAAAAGATTAATCTTAATCATTTCGACGGTTCAAGGAATCCACGTTGTAACAACTCGTAGGTACCCACTTATGTTTGCACATTCGAAAGTGCTTGCGTGTACTTTTGGGAATAAAGAATGTTTAAATATAAATAGATAGACAGCTATTTGACTTGTACATACGTAACTGCCGGCACATAAAAACAAAGTGGTGGTTTCACTGGTTTCGGCCCTTTATCCCAAATTTCACGATGTTATTAAATCAATCAGTGACTTAAATATTTCATTTCCTTTTCCCCTTCGCCTGTGTTGTGCACAGCCTATTCTATTTTATAGCGTTTTCTTTGTGAAATTTTAGATTTATAGTGATTCATGGTAAATGCGTAGTGCACAGTAAAGGAATTGATACACATCGTTTAAATGCTTTTAAATGAGAGGGTGTGAAGAACAAAATGGCTGTAGGCTCTAGACGAGTCTCTGAGTCTGCTTCGTGTTTCCTCTTTACGAAAGATCAACTCACCTAAAATAAATTCATACAAACGTATCTCACGTTTCATCTCCCTTCCGATAACGATCTTAAGAGAACGTAACGGCTACACGAGTAATTAATCGAACTTTAACTACACCTGAATCAAAACCAACGATATTTTCGCATAAAAATCGCCATTATTTGCAATTCAAGTGTTTAGTAAAAAAATCGTTTAAATAATGCAAGCAAATATTAAATACAATTTGTCCAGAATACACATTTCAATTATTTTTAGCTCAGATATTAAATTATTAAGATAAGTATTTTTGGCATAAACAACTGCAAAAACACGGATTCTGGACCAAACTTGAAGAACATAAGTTGCACAACAAATTGCTTTTAGTGAAGGCTCGAATTCGTCACTATACGAAGCCCCACACAAGATGACCACAAATTACGGTAATTACGGCATGTTCTCATGTATTCAGAAGACTTTGAGATTTTTATGGTAAGTAGCCATTTTAGTATTAGTGCCCATCACTCAAGTCGTTTTGGGGTTTGCGAAGATTAATGTACGGTAACGTAACTCGTAATGAGGGTTTATGGTGTTTTTTTATCCTCTAAAATTTGTATTCTTTTTTGGGTTTTCATTAGAATAATAGTACCGCACTGTGATTTTCCTCCCGTAAATAAAATCTTCGCAAAGGGTAAATTTACTCAAAGGACTAGATTTAGCAATTTTCAAAATTACCGTGATTTTTATTCATGTGCTAAATACACTCCTGTCACTCACTCGGGCTTGAGAAACCTGAAAAATAATTTATGGCAAAGTTCGCCCTTCCAAAATTTTGGTGGACAAACACCCCATTTGTAATTTCGTTTGTAAATCTGCAAGTCTTAAAGTCTTTAAAGTTTTACAGTGAGCGGAGCAATAAAGCACTCAATCTTGTCTTCTTCAATTCTTCACTTAATTTTAAGGGTTGGGGTTATTTTGACTTGACGTGATTTTGGATGCAAAATGAGGATGATGTTGAATCCTGATGAATATTCATTTTGAGTGTTTTGAAACTCCAAGTGTGATTATGATTACGCATACGGTCTATTACATGAGTCATGGGACGAGACGAGGGTCGTTTTTCGTTTTTATCTTGAAAAATGAAGATTTTAAAGGTTCCTTTCGAAACTTAAAAAAAGTGTCACGCTATAAAACAATGAAACAAGCCTTTATGGCTGCTTGCAGTTGCAGCATACTACCCTTAATTTTCTCAAGTGTAATAATGATAATCTCATAATCGCTTTGTTTATTTTCATTCATTACTCCTCAAAAAACAAATGTGATTCGCGGCTCACGCCCTCTTAAATGGATAATTATGAATAAAAGTAGGAGGCATATTTGCTTTTGAACAGACACGCAATTTTTTCAAGATTTCAGTCGATTTAACATTTGATTATGATTGTAAATAATGACAACACTTCATAAAGTTTTGAAAAAGTTAATTGCATCGACCTCGACAAAACCCTAAAAATCTAAAGCCCAATTAACATGCAAATTATATCTTCTGCCGAATAAATAATAGTATTGAGTAATTATTCCGAAATCTTATCAAAGTTATAAAATCTAATAAAATATTTATCCACAAAATATCAGAAACATTTGATGAGTGTTTAGTGTTGCCAAACGTAAAAACTATCGAAAATCTGTTTTCTTCATCTTGTATTTTTTGCTGATTTTTTGCGTGTGTAAATTATGCATGTATCGATTGCAAAAACAATCGATAACAATCAAAATTGAATAATTGAAAGTTTAGATGCCTGAGCCTTCTCTTCAACAAAGATAAATGCCAAAAAGCCCCGAAATTGCTCCATGGGGTAGATTTAGAAAATAAACTATGGAGAGAGTTCTCCGGAAAAATTTCTGAGGGGGCCTTCATGGTAATCAGAAAAAGCTTTTAAATTCGCCCCATTTTACCTGCAGTATATTAGGACTCCAAATCGATAAGATTTCGGTGTAATGGCGACAAAATTTGCAGTTTTCTAAAAGTAGGTTGCAACCTGCTAAGGACAAGCTTAAGAGGCGGAGTATTGCGTTGATCTTCAAGATAAAAACAAAAGTACCAGAAGGAGGCTAGGGGTTTAAACCGTTAAAGGCTCGACTCGACGGAGAGGTGCGTTCCTACTGTCATCTTGTCATTCATTCAGAAGAGAACATTTTATCGTGTTTACATCTCCTTATCACTGTCTTCGTTTGAGTAGATTAATTAGCTTTTCCCTAAGTAAGGTTTTGGGTGTGAGTCTTGGTAAGTCATCTTATCATAAGGATTATGCCATAAATTAAAGATGAAACGCTGACCAGCCAAAACTACTAACGCGACCAAAGAAGGAGATGAATACAGTGGATTTTTTAATATTATACATTCCTGTGAAACTAGCTTACGCGTATTTAATTCTGAATTTTAATCCGAACTTTTCAGTGGAATTTTCATAGGTCACATTCCATCTCCTTCGCTGCCACAACATTGCAAGTAGGTAGCTAAAAACTTGAAACATTTCGTACATTCATGTCTAGTGTGAAAGATGAAGATTAATTGCTCAATTCATCTTAAAAACGAAAAAAAATGTGTAGAGTTTTTAGTAAAGACACTGCACACAACACAAATTACAATACAATCCTTCATTTACAATCATAGCTCGATGTAGGACATTTGATTATCATCTTCATTCACGGGATCAAAGGATTTTAGGGTCAGTGGTGCCATAAGCCAAACTTCTTTACAAACAAAGACATCTTTAACTACTTTTAAAGCTTAAAACCGCTGGTGTTTCTCAGACAGAGAAAGAAGCTCATATCATATCAACTCATATCAATAAAACTTTAGTACTTTAATCCATCAAAGCTGACAATACGCAAAAATTCAAAGCATTCAAAGGATGAAACGTTGAGTGTGGCCAAAACAAAAGGGAAACGAAGCAAAGCCACATGATCATTTTCACCTCACCATGAATAAAAATATAAGTGCCCCTCATCTCATACTTGGTTGACAATCCCCATAATTGTACCATTCGAAATGTATGTCAGTCTCTAAATAGCTTCAATTTCTACCCAGTGAGAGCAACAGAGCAATCTGTAGTCTCCTTCGCCACGGGAATGCTATGTAGGATGCTATTATATTTTATCGATCATATCTTCGAGATAAGCATCCAAGTTTAACTTTTCCTTGAGATCTTCAAGTTCTCAAAGTATAAGCTCTGAGCTCAAACCAAATCAAGATATTTCCCTTTGCAATATAAAGAGCACTCTGTTAATATCCCTCCATCCTTCATTGCCTAAATCTTGTTAAGGTACAGCTAATTCTAGTAATTCTTGTACCAGTTTACGATATGACGGTGATCTGATGATAGGAATTATTTATTATATTATGATCATTTCAATCCAAATCCAATTCATTGCCTTTTGTACCTTCTGGCCAAGCTAGACCAGACAAACATGAGTAGTACTTTATCGCATGTTTTATCTCGAAAAAANTACATCCTAATAATAATCAATGCCAATGGTCTTCGTCATAAAGTTAGTTATGAGTTATTGCAATTTAGGCATTCTGATGCTTTTGGGTGCTAGTGGGTTTTTGATTGAAGGATGTTATGAGATGTAGATATGCATCAATTTATCAATTTAAGTTGACTTTCAACTCGTTTCGACTTTAAGTATGCTACATTGTAATGACTCTTACTTGCGTCTAAGGTACAGGTAGGGACAGTTTTTAGTCTTTTTCGGTTGACTGGTGTTAACAGCAGTAAAAAGGAAACACGCAAAATATTTTAACAAGGCCTTTCCGCAAGTTCACTGCTCCACCAACATGCATCTACGCCTAATGAAATGAAACGAGACGGAATATAGGATTGAGTGACCCTGCTTTTAATTCAGAAAAATGTAATAATAAAAATAATATCATGTTATCTTACAAAATACATAATAACATAATATATTAGGTGTAACGATAACTGTAGGAGCTGATTTCTTCGTAGAAGTCCGCCAGCAATAAAAACGTTAAAACTGTTGTAATGACGTAGCTAAAAGCAGATGTTAAAAGGGTTATAGCATCTAGTTAAATCAGGAAGGTTATATCGTCGGATTGAACTTCCTTTACTTGAATCATGAAAGGAAAAGATCTCCGCTGACTAATGAAAAATTGACTGCCTTTACGACCAATATTGCATTACAAAAAGTCGATAGTTACGATCGGACTGACAGACAGACACATCAACGTCAATACTAGCATCAGACTCTATGTAATGTAATAACACGCTTCATTAGAGGTGCTCTCAAACAGAGAAATTATGTTAGGCAGCAAGGATTCGATGAAAACCTCCAAAAATAATTCACATTTTTAAACTCATCTAAAAAAAATAATCTCGTTAAAAAAATGATTATTGGAATTGTACACCTATTTGAGTCATAGGCTCTAATTTGATTTTGAACTTGGTTTAGCCTTAGTTTACAAGCCCATCAATAATTTCGACATCACTCAGACTCCATCAAAACATGAAATTCCTTCGCACACGTAAACCACACCCACCCACTACCAAAACGAAATAACCTTTAAGAAACCTCGTGCTTTAGCGTAAGCACATCTACCCAAAATAAAAAAGAACTTTGAAGGAATTTGAAGTGTACATGGATTCTCTCTTCAACAACAACATTTTTATTGGTTTTTTATTGCGCGAAAAAAAAGAAATTTGTACTCTCTGAATATTCGCAAATCTAAAAGAATCGACTCGCCTACGTTTGTAAAATATATACCTTATTATCTGGGGGAATTGATGACATCTTCGCAGAAAACAAAACTGTATTTTCCCCTTTCTACACGAACACCTCTTCAAAAGAGGACGTGTAATAACTAACAAGTCCCTGAAAAAATGGTACTGACATGTATAATCGAATCCCTCTCAAAACTCAAATCGTAATTAGCAACTTGAGCCAAGCCACCTTCACGATCACGACTACATTGATTAGATTGTGTAGAGCTATCGCACCGTAACGTAATGTCGTTACATCACGGTTTCTTGATCACAAACAAAGCTAAAACATAAACCTAATAAAAGATCAATCAATCAACGAGAAGTATACTTCGCATCTCAATTACTAAACACCATTGTGAAAATATAAAGCATTTTGAGTGTGAGAGTGAGTGAAAGAGGGCTACCAATTTAATGGCAATTATCAATTAGGAGTTTGCGTGATTATGCTTCACTGCCTCCATACTTCCATTTTCTTCGCGTAATTGTAGGAATCCAATAAAATGGCCAAATTCAATTAGCGAGTATAGGTTGAGACTTAGGTGATACGAGGGATTTTACTCACTGCAGTGGTCTTTGAATGTGGACGGAAGGACACAATAACAATGGAACTGAATGGCTTTAGTGAACGACATGATTGTGTCGCGGCAAACAGCCTTTGTTGAAATCTACCCCAAAACAAAAACTGGTCCCATTGAATAAAGTCATGAAACACTGCAAAATAATATATTTTCAAAGCCTTTCAATTTCGCTTTTAATGTTTGTCCAACATTAATTATCACTACTTGATAAGTTGAGCAAAGTGTAAAATAATTATTGCTATTAAATTCGCAAACTCACAAAGGGTTTTTCATTTGCAGTACTTTATTTTGCATGAGCTTAGATGAATTCCTGCCTTCATAAGTACGTTGGGGTGTGTTGCGTTTCAGACTGACATTCTCGGTGGCTAAAATATTTCAAGCATGAACCATGAGATTAGTTTTACGTGCGGGAGTACTAAAGAAATTATTTTTATTTCCTCGTAAAAATTTCTCAATGAGTTTTAAAGACATCTTAAAATTTTTAATTTTCTTGGCTCACACAAGCACGCCATTTCAAACTGACATTTTCGAGTAAGAAATAATTTTCTTTAGAGGATAAAAAACATTTTATGAGCTTTTAGGAAGAATGCTCGCGAAAATTCTTTGAAATTAGCCAGATGTAAAACATGCAAAAAAAATGCTTCCCTTTCATTACTCAACAGTTGAAAGATTCTTTACTCAACTTTCTGCAGATTTACTAAGGAAGAGGATACTTTAGAATACTTACAGCTTCTGCGAAAGTTTCAGGAGGGATGAAGAATCTTTTTGTTTAAAAAGAAACCCATTGTTTTTCGAGTAAGCATGTATTTCAATTGGTTTATAGCAAAAAACTGCGATTCTTGCTGTTAGTCAAAAATTGGGTAAAAGATGAAATTAAGTTTCGTATATTTCATTCTCACTGACTCACTGACCGTCTGACTGAATTCACTCCCTGACTGATTGGAAAGAGGCTAATATTTGTAATGTGATTGAAAGTATCGTAAAGAGGGTTGTCCAAGATAAGCACAACATCACGCTCTTTCAATCAATGAAAATGAATGTAATCTATGGGCACTATTATGTTCTTCCATCCTACATAACCATTTTTTTCTAATTGAGTTTGACTGGGGTTTGGGACTCATGGGAGGAGTAGGGGAGAAAATGCATCATGTTACATGATTAATGAGCTTATAGGCAGTTTGCAACTCTAGTTCAATGGGTTGTCCAAGATAAGCACAACATCACGCTCTTTCAATCAATGACAATGAATGTAATCTTTGGGCGCTATTATGTTCTTCCATCCTACATAACCATATTTTTTTCTAATTGAGTTTGACTGGGGTTTGGGACTCTTGGGAGGAGTAGGGGAGAAAATGCATCATGTTACATGATTAATGAGCTTACAGGCAGTTTGCAACTCTAGTTCAAGTCGGATTTATTGCGTTTTTGCATGCGAGACGGACACATTTTCCTTGACTTTGTTCTAAGAAAGTGCTAAAAGAGATAGAAATTTTGTAGAAGCCATTTACATTTTCGCAAACTTTTCATTTGACCTCGAACCCACAACTTCAGAGCTGGTCTCGTCTCTTCGTTCTGATCGGTGAAGTTTACGCTTGGTTATTCATCTTGAGTTCTCTTTGTTTGCAGAGATGATTGTTATCGTTACAAGGCGATTTGATAGAAGCGCTTAATTACAGTATCACAATGCATACATTTATCACGTCATGCAAAATTCCCGGATTAAATTCGGAAATCCAGTATGATACCGGTTTGTGTCAGGTTCCGCTTCGCAGATTTTTTGCCTTGAAAATCATAACCTTCTCGTTTCCAAACGTTTAAGGTCAGAGTAAATCTTTGTTCAAGCCCAAGCACCTCATAAAGTAAAACCGACACCGACACAATGCAATGAATGATTATCATCAGACAAAGCCAAAAGTTGGTGCTTCAATTGGTTTATCATTTTAATTATTCGACTGCAAGAGAACGTATAGTTAATCCTTAGGCTACAAATAAAATAATTAATAAAGAAGTTCCGCCGTGCTTTATATTGAAATTATGCTTCATAAAAATTTTGAAACAATTCGTTTCAATATGTTATCAAAATTAAGCCTACATACCACAATCACCAAATTACTAAAATAAATTCTTTAATTCCTATTATTTGTATCAACCCAAGTGGACTAATAAAATGCTCACGTTTCTGCATATCTAGACCTAGCTGTCCTCTGATCGCATTTCGTATCGAAAACGTGATTAATAAAACTCCTTTTCGCCTCCATTTATAGCCTGTAACATAAATGGACAGTGTAAATATCATGAAACCATTTCAATTTTAGAATTCGTACATTCCCCCTTGCACATGTCTAAACCGTTCTGATTTCTGATGAGATTATCAGATGCAAACAAGATTCCTTATAAATCGACGCATTTACAACTTCAAAGGAACAAGAGAGCATAAACAAGGGGAAAGGAGCACACGCCTATTATGCTGCTCACTGTGAGCCTATGAGGTTTCATAGGTTTCGAGGAGGACACTCCAACGACATAATTCATGAATGACTGACGGAAGGAAACGTGTTCTGAAGACAAGCGTGGTCGAACCAAAAAAAACCATAAGGATACCTGTACAGTGTACAATTTGAAATTCTTACAAACGTCTCTTTTTTTGCTCTCTCTCTAATTCTGAATTATTGTCCTCGTCATCATCAGCATCGTCGTTAGTGCTTTTGTAATAGAATTCGCAATATTACAAACTGTAATAGACTCAGCCCTCATAAAAATCAAATTTTTATGACATTTTTCTCTGAGAATACCTATACTGCTCTCTTTTACGACTGTAAGTCCCAGTACATGCCGTGAACATGGTTTGTTTTGCTCAGTCTGTCTTGGCTAGAAGATTAACACACATTTTCATATTCAATACCTGTAATTCTATACCTGGGTCAGTTTTTTATAGGATTAGCCGAAAATACAATGACCAGTCCAAGAAACAAACCAAACCAAGTCACAGTCCAAAGGAGAACGTTTATAACAAATAATGACCATGATACCAGCAAAAAAAAGTACGGCGAAAGTTTATCCTATTGTTATTTCTTTCATTATTTCAATCAGAAAATGTATGTAAAGGCAGCCAAGCAAACGTCATCAATCATGATAACTTATAATAGAGACGTTCTAGGGATCTACATTAAATTGTCCACTTCTTGCTGCGTTTTAGGTTTCATTCAATGTCAGCTTTTTATGAGTTTTTCTAAAACATATCAAATAGTTTTCCTCTTTGAATTTACCAATTTCTCCTATTGTCATTGGCATAGTGATGTGGTTGTAAAAGTCTTAATTTTCAAGTGATCTTTACATTTTTTATGATTTTTATGAGGGGAAATGCGCAGTGTAAGCAATTGTAAAAGCAAAAATACAAATGGTCTGAGCAACATAACACGTGCGTGATTTGCTTCTTATTTTTGTAAAAAATGCTACAGCAGTCAGTGCCAGTCATCCGACAAACAAGCTTATCATAAATTTTTCCTTAATAATGACGCCACACCAAGCCAAGCCACGCCACGGAGACTAGAAAAAAAGCAGAGATTTACTCTATTTTCAACTACTAATGTTAATACCGTAAACCCTTCAATACCACTCAGGTCTGAAATGGAATGAAAATAATATTGGATTGAATTGTGTTCTCTATGAAGAAGTACGGCTCTAAATCTATTTAAGCTATATATAGCGTCAAGGAAAGAAACTCCTTTGAAGACATAGTAAATGGAGAAGAAACTAGGCTTTTGCAATTAGCGTCTGCTGTGAAGCTTTCCATTTCTAATTTATCTTGTGTGCGATAAACCCAGTGTGGTTTTGTATGCTTTGGTTTCCCTAAGAAGATACAAAAGTAGACCTAGTTTTCCTACAAAAGCATAATTTCGTTTCATCCCATTCTCATCGTAATATAAATTAGAGAAAAACTTCCTCCTAAAAGTAAATAGAAGAAAACAAAAAAATGGCGAGGATGATGCTATAAATTTCTCATAGAAGAATCAAATGAAAAACTAATCATAATGAAGACGAAACGAAAAAATGAAATCGAACAAGTCCATAATAAGCAGAGAATGAGTGTACTTACTCAAAATTATAATCGAGAAAAAAAATTTCCCTAGTTTACCATATTTTTTTAAGGAGTAGGAAAATGAGAAAGAGAAAAATTTGCAACATCACTCACATTCACATAACTTTTCTCAAAATGCTTTGATACATACCATTTTTGGAGGGTTACTATTAGACTGGCTTGGCCACAGATAAATGAGTCTAGACTCAAGACTTGGACTAACCAAAAGGAAAAGACAACTTTCCGAAATTATAATACTCAGTCTGTTTTTGTGTTCTTAATATTTTTGAAGTTGATCAATTGTAAATAAATAAACAAGCGACAGAGTTATTCTTAAAAAGAAAAATGCATTCGATATTTCAAATACAGTCAACCTTCATTGTAAGGAACATCAATTCATCAAGAACATCTTTCGATAGGTTCGTCATACCAGAGTTTCATATTTTTACAGTCACTCCTTCGTTCAAGTCATGTGATTTCACTTCTTGGGCTTTTCTAATCCCCTTAAGCCGAGGATTTCAGATGGGTGACGTCTATGATTATGATTTTGCCGAATTAATTTAAACTCACGCTTTTCTAAAGCCTATAAAGTGTGAGAGGCTTAGAGGAAAATGATATTTTTTTGCTAATGGCATGAAATATGGCTACGAATCTAATTCGATCTGGTTTGGTTCCCAGGTAGAATTTAGCACCAGTCGCATCTCCCAATCCGCTTTGTTTCCAATGGGACAAAGCGCTGCTAAAGCTGGCCTATTGAGTTTTCGAATGTATTGTATTGTATCTACAGAGATGAAAAGAAATTCACATGAAAAGAAAAGCCTCAGCAGAGTAATAAAATGCGATGTCACACGTCACACGATCTTATGATTCATAAAATGAATGCACACGCAGATTCGTCCCAGATTCCTGAACGTTACCTTACCTATTATATTTCGCGATGAGAGATTTGCGATGAGAAAAAAAATTGAGGAACCTATTACACCCATAAGCAAGGCGATTGGGATGGAGGTAAGAAGGTAAAGATAATTTATTAGGGTTCTTTCTCAAATGCCTGATATGATGAATAAATGATGATGAGTG
>JAANSQ010002059.1:0-12967 GCA_036850885.1 Lepidocyrtinus dapeste | reverse complement strand
TTTTATTAGGATTTCCACTAGAAGCCAAAGAGCGTGTACGAAAATTAATAAGCCTTTTAACGAATCGCTTACGCCACACTGAGGGCTCTTCATTCTTCGCCAATTTTCTCTGTCATTGCCAACGGGTCATTCTCATAATTTATATTATAGAGCTTATGTGTATCAATGCTAAGATCCCATTACGAAAAGAAATCTATCAAATGCGTTTGTGTATTTAGTGCCTAAGCTTCTGTAAAAGTAGGCTTAGCTCCTAATTAGCAATTATATCTGTCGAGTTCTCTTGACTGAGCACGTGTGCTTATAAAATGGTTATGAACGACCAGCCACGCATATGCAAGCCACTCTTGAAGGCTCTTGAAAACATCTCAATCGAATCAATTTTTGATTCTGTTTCGTCTGTTTGCCTTAGGCGTGGCGTGGTGCAAAACATGTAATTAGACTTAAGTGCTTCTAGCATCCCTATAGCTTTTCTTGATTAATTAATTTATTCCAACTAACCTATTACCACATTGCTAGGATCTCATCAAAGTTTAGCTAATAAATGGTGTTGTGATGTATTGAAATTTTTATGGGACAATCGCATGACTACGGCTTGTAAAAACTTTTAAGCGCGTACATCGTATCGAGAAATCAAAGGAAAATAACTACTGTTTTAGTTATTCCAAAGGAATTTGAACGTTGGATGTTCGTGAGATGAAAAAGTCCAGCTTAGACTCTTCTGCTTTTGCTACATCCTTCCAGAAAGAATTTCAACTTTTTTTAATGGATGAAGCTATCCAAGAGCGATAAATTCAGACTTGTTGTTACATTTTCCCTCTCACTTTCCGTGAGAAACTTAGTCTCTTATGATTGCAAAGATTAATGACATCATGTTCCCATCGCCATCACCATACAGCTCAGCAATAATGTAGATTACAAGCTATCATCTTTATCATCTCATCTTTCCTAATAATGACCAATTCCCCAAATTCGTCATCAACATCACGATTCACGATAGTGTAATTCTTCAGAGAGTTACTTAAGCGTCACACACTTGGCTTGGTAGGACACAGTAATCCCATGCGATGCACGAGTATAATTGGTAAAAACGTTGATAAAAACCTAATTTAACAAAATGGGGTAATATTCCAGCATCCATCAAAAGAAAAAAAAACTAGCTCAAGCACATTGCCAACATTATATCATACTACATCATTACAAAAGCAATTTTCTATTGAAACGCTGCAAAGCCCAAGTGTTCATAGTGAAGCGTCACATACTCTTCGTCATCATTCATCAACGGTGGCTTGCCAGAAGTACCGCATAAAAAACGAAATGAGAACAAAGCGTAAACTCTTTGTCGAGCACACAACTACTAATCAGTAAACTTTGCCGTATATGCAGTATTCGACATTATAAAGGCTACTTAGTACTCGAGTAATTTATAACTTTAGACCGTTGTGCATATTACCCCTGTTAAATTTTGTGAAACCTATACAGCATTTAATATTCTGACGCTTGGAGTGAGTTAGTGCTTCGTATTCACAGTTGAAATTGGTTTGTTCAGCATTTACACGAGCGAATAGAGGAACGTGAAGAAAGTTTCTTCAGTTCAGATTGATAAAAAATATTGACACGAGAGGAGATACACTTTTTGTGATTTTCTTATAGGTGGTGTTGAACATTATGGGTCTGTTGCAGGCTTTAACCCTTTTCTACTCGCGTTCTCTCCTCGCAATAAAAATGCAAGGGAAACCACCTTATAGTTAGTCCATCTGTTCACTTCACATACATTTTTATTGCCTTGGTCTCCTCACTCGTTCTTTAAGAGAGCCAAAACGGTTTAACGTGAGCGTAAATTATAGGAAGGAATAATACCAAACACGATGAACATTTATTTAGTCTAAACATGGCTCTAAAACAACTTTCGTGACTTATTTTCTCACTTAAAAAAATACGGATGTGGATTGTAGCAATACACATACTGTTTACTCGTTTATGAAGCCACCTTTGCAAAAATATTTTTCAACAATAAGCATGAAGCCTTTTGTACGTACAAGTACATTTTCCCCATTTTCGCCTGATTCATGATTCTCATTGTTCAGCTCAAAAATAAAGAGAGAATAAGGCGAAAGAGTTAACAAAGCTTGAATACTACTACAAGGAGAGCGTTTACTATATAACTTGTGAAAAAGTGCATTTTTCAAAGTGAATTTTACATTGGGAGCACGAACAACATACAGCGAACAGGTATCCTTGCCTTTTTCCTTCGCCCTTTAAATGTTTATAAGGATTTAACAATGACTGACTTTTTATTATTGAAAAAAACACACTACACACACACGGCAAACATATAGTGACTGATGATTCACGATCCTACTACATCTGTCCTTATTCATTGTTGTCTTCTTGTCTACTTCTATTCAAACAGATGAATATTATATGGATACCATCTCAACTTTAGCTCGACTCATTCAGACTACTAGGTAGTTTTTTTTTCGAAATCATGTACTCCAACTCCACCACAAAAAAAGGCAATTTTCCTCAGTGCTGACTGACGTCACACTTTTTTCTAATTTTCTCATCATCACATCAACCAGCTAAAATAAATCGTCATCAAATCTCATTTTTTTCGAAAAAATGCAAGCAGCTTCTGTGAGTGAATAGTCGTCCTCCTGCAATAATGAATGCACACTTGGACACTATTTTTGCAATGATGACGACGCTGCTGAGCCATCATCATACATCCTCCTCATCATTACTACCTCCACAGGTAAAAAAACTAAATTGATTAGGGAGCATACTACCTGTACATATATAGTATAACCTTTACATTATAAAAAAGGCAAGAGTATTTTTGATTGTGATTACTTCTATTCTGAGTAAATCTTATACTCTCTGGTTGATTGTGATTGCAATAATGATTTTTTGAAAAAATATTATATTGTTCTATCTGTTCTTCAATATCATCTCGCTACCGCGCCGTGTGCTTCTCCTCAATTTCGTGTCGTGATTACGATTACCTGAAAAAAAGAGAGCTGCTCAAGCATTCCTGTCTTGTTTGATTTGATACAAGAGAGAGTTTCAAGTTAATTAGCTTGAGCGAAACACGAAGCGTACCGCGACTACCAACCACCCCCTTTAAAATCATCATTAACGCCAAAGCCAACCCCTCAGAACACTAAAGGTATGTTTGGGAGAGATACCCTTTATATAAATCAAATGTCTTTTCCTAGAGTAATACGCGTAATGTTTTTTATTTCAAATTAATTCTCGATTTTGCATTTTTTTCTAGCGTTAAAAAACACTAACTTTCAAGAGTATTATCCTTATCATTTCTTTAGGTATTCTAGTAATATCATATATTTTTAGTGTTCTATTTCAAGCTAGAAAAGAGTTTAAAGAAAGGGACTCTAAACAAAAAGGGTTACGTTCGAGTTTTTTAAAAACTGTGATAATGATAAAAAATGTAGCTTCAAGAGAAAAAAAAAGTGTAAGCATATTTTTATCATCACGTACGTTTTTTTCATATATTTTGAAAATGCAAATTCCTCTTTTTAATGGGTATTTCGTCAAGTTGTATAGTATACTGTTTATTTATTCTAACCAAAGGAATGTATGAATAATTATTATCAAATCAGTGGTTCAGACAGTGAATTATATTAGGTTTGAGTGCTCTACAAGGAAACTGAACTTAAATCAAAGTACACTTTACACACGTTAGCGATTTTTTAAAATTTGTGCTATCATCTATTGTTAATATCGCTGAGAAAGAAAAGTGTTTTTTTTTCCTCACTTTTTAATTCAAACTAATATTCTACTTGTACGCGTAATACACTAATTTGTATAGTTTGTACCTAATTAGAAAAGAGAATGTAGGTAGTACACACGCTGTATTTGTACTTGGATTTTAGGAGGAGTACACAAAGATAATATTTTGCAGTTGAAATGTACGATATCATTTATAGAAACAAAATGTTGACCGTTTTGTCCTTAACTTTAATAGATAGGGACTGAGCCAGCTAGAGAAGAGCTCTAAAGAAATTGTACATGGATCTAGTCTGAAACAAATTGATTTTGATTGAAATTCTTTCAAAAAGAGTATAAGTAGCCCATTGTTGTTTCGCGTTTGTTTTACAACGTTTTGTTTTTAAGAAAAGGGTTTAAGGATACAGAGATATTTTATTTGTTGGTATTACTGCAATTGTACAAATAAAGAAAAAAAATGTGAAAACGATCATTATCCATTTATGTGTTTTGAGTGGATAAGAATGAATTGTTAAAATTCAATATACATACATAGGCAACAATAGACAGACGGACTTGGCCGCGAACTCAAGTAAAATGAGTAGAGTTTTTTTTTGGATCCTTAACTAAGCCGCAATGAGTGTAGTAGGTTCTTCTATGTAAATTTTTTTTCTTTGCAAAAGTGTAGCGTTTTTCAAAATGTGATTGGATCACTAAATTATGTTTTTATGGTCAGGCATGCGTGCACTTTAAATGCATTATCGTATTATCCTCTAGATATTTTCAGAGACAACAAGGGTCATTACTATCATTAAGAAATGAAATTGATATGAATTTGTGAGGAATGGTAATTAAATGTGAGGAGTTGTATTTACAAATGGAAGGAAAATCCTAGTTATTTTGGATAATTGCGAGAGTGTTTGCTTTGAAAGGGATATCATTTGAAAAGTATAATAATTTTGTTCCTCTTTCCAAACAAGGTTTTCTGGGGTTCCGCGTGATCATCTTTGAACATTTATGGAAGTCTCATTGAAAATGGAAGTATAGCGCATATAAGGAAGCAACCGATCATTTGTCCTTGTCTACGACAGAATGAGTTTTGTCTGTGGTGCACATGTGACCGTGAGTTTGTAGTGAGTGGGGGGACTATGGAGGGTTACTCTAGGAGGTGTAGATAAGACTTTGATTGGGAGGGGTAGATAGAAACCTGTTCCATATGTAACAACCCCTTGTCGCTAGAAAAGAAATAGGAAGTGGGAGAGAAATTTCTAGAGAATTTCTCTTACTCCCCCTCCTGCAGGAAACCGATAATTAAATGTTGAGAAAAGGGTCCAGCGTTACAAATATCATCGGGATCGGTAGCACAACAGGGAACAACGCGACATCATCAACGTCTGCCACCTCTTCACCTTACCATCAACCTCATCATCATCACCATCATCCTCTCCGTTTACAACAAACACAACATCATTATCGAAGTAGTAGCTCCAATAGGGAAAGTCACTCTCCATCCCAGCGTTACCAAAACTTGCATCAACGGCTAGCTTCTAGTAGCACCCCTCCAACATCCTGTACCCTTGAAGGCTCCTGTGTAACTCCAACTCCTCCAAAGAGAGGAAGTCATAGCCAGAGTACAGGTGATATCACTGTTGGTGGTGGTATCGGAGATCCAAGAAGTCCTCTTCATCATAATCAATCGCATTGTTGCGGATGCTCATGCTCGACAAATCAATCTTCCTCAGTAGGAACAAAGACCTCCCCCTCTAAATCTACTTCAGAATCTCTTCTTCGACACGTTGTTACCTCGAGCGGTACTAGCCCCAGAGCAGGCTCCCCAAAACAACAGCAACCTCTATTATGTTCCTCTAATCATTCAGTAGTATCAAGCAACAGCAATAATAGAGATTGCCCTGTTGATAGTCATCCTAGGGTGACCACCAAGCATAACCACAGCAGCGGCACCATCAACAATAAACTATGGCTCTTTGGCAGCAAGGTAATATAAATAAACTTGCACTTCTTACGAATTAATCTCTTCTCGCTCGCTGTACATAAAAAAATGCACAAAACCATGAAAAAAAATTGCCTACTTGGTTTTATGCGCCTACCCAAGGCATTTAATAATGCCATTAATGAATGAATGATGCATTATGCGTGTCTTATAAAATGCACTTTGTTCTTTATTTTATTAGATTCTCTCTAAACTGCACAAACACACACTCTCAGAAAAAAAAACAGCACAATGAAAAAAAATGTAGAAAATGTTTTTCCACTTGACAAGCCTTGCCTTCGCGAATTTCAAGAAAAGCTCTAAAGCCATAACGAATATAAATGAAAACATATTAGCTCGCTGCTCGTTTTAGCTGTAAATCTAGTAAACATGTTTCATTTCTTATCAAAAAATTCTGTTATTTTAACTTTTTTTATGCGTTAATGATCTTTTTTTTTTCCTTTTGAGAGGGAGTAAATACCAAACGTTAAGACTAGATTTACAGCTCTTTTCTCCCAAGCACTCCAAAAAATATCTCGAGAGACGCTAATAATTCTAACTGTTTATATTTTCGATTATGTATAAAGGATATAAATAATTATTTATTTGGGTATTATGCATCACTACTTTGTTTACTCAGGATTGATTTCTTTGGGGAGGGGAGGAGGCTACCGTGTGTAATTAGTTTTTTTTCTTGGTGGATAGTACAGCTACAATCTATTGTACATGTGTACTTGGTGTGAAACAGCCTTTTCAAAATTTTTCTGTAACAGCAGACTTTTTAGCGATTATGATATCGGCTCGCGTTAATTATTTGTACATGATGATGAGGAGTACAGATGAAACTGTAATCTGCTCTCCTCTATCCACTCTTTTTGGGGAGAAGGTGAAAGAGCTCGATAAGCCTTGATTCTTTCTTTTAGGGAGAAAAAGCTAATTTATTTTATTGGTTAAAAGGAAGTTTTTTCTGTATTTATTTGCTTGATGGGTTTTCACTTTAGGGAAAAAATTCAATTGAGAGCTAAGAGATATCGGTTTTTTTTCGAAAGAATTGAGCTAATATTGATGAAGGAGGAAGAGCAAAAAGTCAATCGGTCAATAGGCTTGGTACTTTGCAAAGTGTAGCAGTACTTAGTCCTTCTGCTAACTGAATAGTGTACGCGTAGTTTTTTACTTGTGGAAAAGTGACCACATTACACGCGATTAAATATATTCCTAGGAGGGATGATGATGATGATGGCGGTGATGTCAATGTGGTTATGGTAAGGTGAAAAGGGATGAAATTTTGAGAGAATTTTGTGTGATAGTGAAATTTTTTTCTGACGAAAGAAAAAGTGTGAAATCATTTTGGTGGTGCTGAATTTTTTTTTTCGAGGAGTGTGTGATTGTGTACGTTTAAGGTTTAAGATAAAGTAGAGAGTTTGGCAATTTACGCGGGGGATAGGTAAAATGTAATTGATAATGTGATTTTGAAGGAGGAAGATGATGAGGAACCCTTTGAGGAAGATGATGAAGGTGAGGGTGATGATGAAGATGAGAGGAGGGGCCTTGTGGTCCCTCCAGTGACTTCTCGTTCTCGGCGTCGCGTAAACAGTGTAAGTAGTGGAGGTGGGGGTTTGCAAGTGGGCTCCACTGCAAGCCATGTGTATTCTTCCGGGCAGCCTAATCCGTCCCCCGTTATTGTTACTGCAACAGTTCCATGTCAATACCAATATCACCAGAATACTACTGTTGGAGGAGGAAGTTCGCCGTTTTATAATAATGCAGCTGGATCGGCGGGTGGTGCTATTCTCACGTCTACTCCAATTGGAACGAACCAAGCTGGTCTGTTCAAACTTCAGAGTTCCGCTTGTTCATCTTCGAATATCTCAATTCCTACTCCTAATCCAGTGGTTGCTTCTGAGCTACTCTTGCCAATGGACTTTATCCAAGTACTCATTCATCAGCATGCGAAGACTATTGTGGCTCTCCAAGTAAGTGCTCCAGTTTTAGTGACCTATAAAGTGCATGCCTCCAATAAAGATATATATTCATAGTAAAGTAGTTTTAGTGTTTTATGTTCGAGTGTGCATTCTAAAAGTGAAGGTATTGTGTGTGTCTGAAATGTTTTTAGGACCTCCAGAGGGAAGTTTCCACCTTGAAGGACTTTCGGACGAGCCTTTTACATTCCTTGCCAGCGACAGGTGCTCCTCCTCCAGTCCCCGGTACAAATGGATTGTCAGAGGCAGTTTGGAACACAGGTGGCGGTGCTAATGGTGGAGGAGCTGTGGTAGGATCTTCTACTTCTACAGCTCATCCAACTCCATCCGCCTCAACTGGTGCTGGAGGTGCTGCTGGGACGTCGGGATCTTCAGCAGCGCCTAAAATTCCTCATCCCGATAGTGGGTTCAGTACGGAGACGAAGTCCACAAACCAAAAGTCAGATGCAGAGTCAGACGACGAGCTGTACTCCCTTCTTAGTCTCATTCAGTGCAAGGTTCAAGAGTCAATTATTCGCAATGACTACCTACTCAGTTCCCACCATACAAGTAGGACTGGCACTGCTGGGGCACAAGGGGGAGAACCATCCTCAACAAGTCGGAGTCGTAGAAAAAGTGATAATGCTAGTGGAAGTAAACCAAAGGAGAGGTTGGGCAAACTGGATAAAGTGTTGGGCAACTGTGATAAAGTGGAATTCAGGAAGGATTTCATTTCCAGGGATGTGATTAGAGGAGTGCTTAGTGCTGAGAAGACGGAGCTTCAGCGGCAGCTTTTCTTTGCCTTAGTGAAAATAGAGGTAAGATTTTTTTACTTTTGGACTCTTTGAATTAATTTTTTTTATTAACTTTATTGAATTGAATCTTTATGGATTCTCTGCAGAATTTAAAGTCATTAACGAAGGAACAGAAAACGATAGACTCACGCGTACATGCCTTATCGCAAGAAAACGAGCAACTCCGCTACAAACTGAAGGAGATGGAGATCGAGCTAGAGGGCACAAAAGCTACGCTTCGCATCCTGCAAAAGACCTCCTATTCGCCTTCCGCCACTCTTCGGTTACCCAAGTCATCGTCCTCTTCCTCCAGTTCAGTATTACCTGAGGTCGCTTGCCATCTAGCTAATCATCCTCCAACTCATTCCTCCTCACATCATCATAATCATCATCATCATAATCAGTCGAGTAGTAGACTAGCTGTCCCTGTGATTCCTGCCACTCCCACATGGGAAACCGACTCGTTGGACGAGGACAATACTGATTTTGCCATTCCCGGGGCGACCACGACATCAGTGGTAGCCTCCTCCTCAGCATCAGCCGTTGGTGCCTCTGCATCTGCGCATTCTTCGTCCTCTTCTGCATCAACAGCTACGCGACAGAGACTGATTCAGAAACTATCAGATATTGAGAGCAGTTCCAGTAGCGTCGTGTCCTCACCTTCAAACAATAATTCAACTATAAGACTATCTTCGAGTAATAGTAGTAGTAATAACAATAACAATAATTATTCTAATTATGGTTCTAGTAATAAAAAGTCACCTGCACCGAAACCACCCGTGATAATTGAACATACCACCAGCACGACTGCGAGCCCACCCTCCAGTAATAACAACAACAATAATAACAATAACACTGTGAAACAACAAAAGTCAGCGTCCCCCGTAGGGAATAAAAGTATGAGTTCAATCAAAAGTAACAACTCGAGTATACCCATAGCAGTTTCTAGGCTGAAAGCTGGAAAGGCTGCGGGAGCTTCTTCCGGTGGAGGTTCCAACAACAGTCCAAACACGCCTGTTGCCAAGCCTCTTTCTGGAAAAATGAAGGCGGGTAGTACCAACAACACCTCAAACACTGGAGTCCCTGGTAGTGGGGCTGGTGGTGGAGGCACGGAAAACGGTGGAAATGGCACCTTTTGGGCTAACTGGTTTAATAGATCTTAAAAGCTAATACAAATACTAGAAACAATGATTAAATTTGTAATTAAAATGGAATAATATTTTGTAGCACGAGGCCTTCACTTTTTAATTACTTAAAGTAAAAGTTTACGCATGTGACTTCACGGATCACAACAACACTTTCATTTTAATACATTCATTTTTTTATAAATCTGTTCAATCAAATTTTTTAAAAGTGTAATCTCTTCTTTTTTTACTAATATTTTTTTGCACGTTATGCAAATCAGCACTGATTACAAAAGAAAAATACGACTGAAGAATTTCTGATTTTGAATTATTGAAAAAGTGCGGATTGTTTGTGTTTTGTTTTTATTGGTTAGTGCTTGTGCGATCGTGCGATTGTAAATGTTATTTTTTATTTAGGTTCTTTTAAATTTTAAGTGTGAACAGAAAATGGCCATGTTTTATTTTACGAGGCAGGATATGAAACGCACTGGAGACCTGTTTTTACTGGAATCATTGTTACAATTAGTACACGCTGATAAGAATTCATCTCAAACATTTTATGAGTACTTCTACTTTAACTAAGATTTAATTATGACTTCGTCCATTTTTTTATCTTATTCTGTGAAACACTCCGAGAAGAAGGCGCGACACTGGACATAAATGTTTTACCAATTTTACCAATTACATAATATGTAATAATATTTACTGAGAAACCATTTTATTAATTATGATATAACGTACCAAATAATAGGACGTAACACATATGTTAAGCAAAATAATTTTCCAATGTCCATGTTACTTTATAAAACTGTCATTTGTATATTAATGTATTTATATTTTGAAGAGAATTGTGTATTCTATTATTATATATCGCCACTCACGCGCTATTTTATATGTTAATTGAGCAGAGCAGCCGTTCAAGAATCTATCGTCCTATATGAGTATCGTTCGCTGTTTAGCTAATTCAATAAAAAATAACCAAATTACAAGAGTTTTAAAAAATACTTTATACTGTCAATTTTTTTTCTCGTTGTTTACTACCCTTTGTTAACGTACGTAATAATTAAAATTATTACTTACATTATGGAAATATGGAGTTCGAACTCGAGAGAATCGTCCTTAAGATTTTAATAAATCTTTTAGTTTCATTTTTAAATTGTGAAACAATAAGAATCGGAGTCAGTTGGAACTGTCTTGTTCTAATGACCACAGCATCTCTATGAAATTGCATAAAGTTTGGAGAAAATCCTGAACATCTTTGTTCATCCCAGTATCATAGCACCCCAGTGAGTTTGTAAGTCGCGCTCTTTTCTCTTTTCTCAGCATTAGGAATTTAGAGTACACATCATCACAACGTCCTACAACATCACTAAAAGATCCTAATTTAGCATGGATACGTATCATATACTAAATTGCATGATGAAGATTATAGGTTTTAGCTCAACTACGATACATGTTATTGACAAGACCGGCTGGTTGAAGTGCTGCAAGCAAGTGGCAAACAAAATCAAGCTCATTTGGCCAACAGTTTTTTTAATGAATTGGTTCTGTCACGTTGCTTTCACCTCAAGGCTGAAAAGTTAAAAAGTATAATTAATTTATTAAAATTATTCACAATGAAGCAAATCTTGGGAGTTGTCGCACTGTTAATGTGCGTTTTCAATGGAGTTTATGGTAAGATACAAAAAAAATAGTTAAAATGTGTGAACTCCTCTTGAAAGCCCAGATGTGGACTTGTTAACTTTATCCCAATCTTGTGATATTTTATTTAATTCGTTTACATAACAGCTAATTTTAACAAACTGACATTATCTTGGTTTATTCAGGTGCGTGTGAAGTTTCTTCCCAGAGGACATACACTACCCAAGACGCTTCTGTGTTGACCAGTATCGCTTACATCACTGAATTTGAGTTGTCATGTGATGGAAAGAAACTGGAGGGTTCCCAGCTGTATGCGGAGAACCAAGGATGTATCCTTCAAGTCGCCGAGAACAAGGGTAACTACCAAGTGAGCTGGACAGAAGAACTTACCCAGGCAACTAAGGGAGATCATCAATTGCGCATCCTTGACGAAGAAGGTGTTTCCCTTGTGCGGAAGGTAGTATAAACCGGAACTTGCATTTCAACATTGTTTAAAGTTTAAAAAAAACTCCAATTTAATAAATCTTACCTCATGTTTCTCTTAGGCTCAAAAGACTGGTGCTAGCATTGATAACGTTAAACCTTTGGTATCGTTGGTGCTCGCCCACCCAGGAGCGTACACTGGACCATGGCTCAATTCCGAACACCTCGCTGCCATTATGGGAGTAGTCGTAGTATACGTGGCAATCACCTCCAAGTCAAAACTCTTGGCTTAATTTATTAGCTGAAAATACTTATTTTTCTAATTCGTACTAATAATAGTACATTCTGCTGCATATAACAAATCGTCTCAAACAGCAATTTATGCAGACAACAACTCCATCACCACTCCATACCATCATCGAACGGATAGAGTAAATTTTCCAACTTGTGATCTTCATAACTTCATTCTCCATCTTTATTCATCATGTGTGTTTCGCCGATCAAAGTGATTTCCAGTAATTTTACTATTTCGTTTCCAATCTGATATGTCTCTTCACAATCAGTGTGACAAATTGCATTTACTTATTATAATTAAATATTAAACCAAATTAAAGACAATTATTTGAATGTTTGTGTCTTATTCGAACTAATCTAAACACATATTTTTTCGTTAAGTTTTATTCTCTTGAAGTATAGAACAATTAAGATTGAAATTATTAAAATGACTGCAAAATGTGTTTTTGTTCAAGGGTGCAATTTCGCTTGATTTTTGTTAATAAAATGGAGAAAATCATGAATGTTAGCATTTTTCGTTAAATCTAAATCATTCATTAATATCCATAGACAAAACCTCACTTTTCCTCAAAACCAAGACCAATAAAAAAAGCTAAAATGCATGTTTAAAAGGGAAAGGTAAAAAAGTTAACTTTCAATTAATGAAATACTCTTTACGGGTATTTTGTTGAAATCTTTGTTCTCTCAGGCATAAACTATAATGTAGACTTCATATAAACACGAGCGCCATCTAATGCATTTTTATGTGATGCATTTGCAAAGCACAAGAAAATCAGTCCGCTCCCATTCAATTTCATCCTCACCAACACGCTCGCTCCAATACAATCCAATGAAGAAAAGGTTGATATAGAGTGCATTGTGCGAGTGTATCTGTCTTTTATTCCGGCAGTTTACGGATCTTTCAATGATTTAATACTTGATTCAAATTTAAAAACATAGTTTAATTGTTAAATTCTTGTGAAGGTTTATCCTGAAAAGGACAGCTATCAAAAATGGTAAGTTGGTCTAGATTTGGTT
>JAANSQ010002058.1:0-12974 GCA_036850885.1 Lepidocyrtinus dapeste | reverse complement strand
GAAAAATTTTGATGTAAGATTTGAGTAGTAAAATTGAAGCTGAAAATTGAATTTCATGCTTTAGCTCAGGCTTTCATCCTTTTTGGAATGATTTTGGAATATTTTACATATGGTATGCTCGAAAAGTCTACTGGAGGAGAGGCTTTTAATTCATTCATGGCCTTGTTATGCATGACACTTTGTAAATTTTTGTTTTGATTTCCTTCCCTTTGTAGTGTTCCCTCCAGTGTAGGGAGTTCCGAATGAAAATACGCTTTAGAGAAAACACTTGAATTCGTAGCAGATTGTAGTGAATTCATATGCATACATTAAATTATCTAAAGGAGCTAAAGCGTTTGCGTTCTTTTGAAGAGAGAGAGAGAAAATCAAAATAATGTTGACATTTTCAGTTTCTCCAGTTTTCTAATGGGATTTTCTATTTTCTGTTGCAGACTCATCAGAGTCCGGACCGCCAACCACGGGTAAGCTGCGGGAGGGTCGTGGGAATGGTAAATCCGGTGAAGGGAAGCCAACTAGAGTACGTACAGTCCTTAACGAGAAGCAACTACATACTCTAAGGACATGCTACAACGCCAACCCACGGCCCGACGCCCTCATGAAGGAACAGTTGGTAGAGATGACCGGCCTGAGCCCTCGTGTCATTCGGGTTTGGTTTCAAAATAAACGGTGCAAAGATAAAAAGAAGGCTATCCTCATGAAGCAAATGCAACAACAAGAAAAAGTAAGAACATACGACAGTTTTCACCATCATCGACATCACCACCATCATCATTACAATGACAATAATAACAATAGTAATAGATCCGCATATAATAATACTGTGTCCTGTATGTACTGATCATGTATAGTTTCCTGAGAGGGGTGGGGATCACATACTGGGGGATTATTACCTGTGGAAAAATATTTTAGTTCCTTGCAGTTTTTGCCTTGAATCATTTGTATAAAATTATTCTCAACTTCCAAAATCCAATGGAATCCCTACCTCTTAATTATTTTTTTGGAGATTATCTTATCCGTTGCAAGTTGTACCTTTATACCTCTGCATGTAATTTTTTTTTCTCGGATTGCTTGTATTATTCAAAAGACTGACCAAGACAATGTACAATTATTATGTAGAATAATAGATTTGCTATGAATTAATTTTAAATACTGGAACGCACTTAAGTTTAAAATTTTTGGTCTATTGGGGCTAAAAAAAATAACTTGTAGATGTAGTCTATAGTCGTACCTTATTTTGTGTCTTGAAATACTTAAAACTTAATGCTTGCCTTACTAAAAAAAATCTACCTGAATTAGGGCACTCAATAGAATACTGGGGCACAGAGTACATTTTGTAACTTAATCACGTCATCTAAGAGTGACTAACGATAGTGAGCACTTTTGTTGAAATATTTTGTTTATACTATGAATAAATATTATTTTGTTCTGACTCATCTAACATTTTTTTTTTGTTTTGCACTTACATTTTTTTGCGCGTGTTGTGTACATTTTGCTAGCACGTTTTTGCATTTTGTGTGTTAATATTGCTTCACATCCTTTTTTCATGTTGATTGCATACCTACTTGGAGTAGCTTTGCTGTAACTGTTGCACTATAATTAGAGGGATTCTAAAAAAAAGGTTCATGTTTGGATGGGAAATGAACTAAATATTGACTCTTGTACTTAAAAAATGTACGAAAGTTTGTGTTGTAAAAGCTCATCTTTTTGTTTCATTTTAAGTCAGGATTCAATCATGATGAATAACTTTAGAAGGGATTGCGTAAGATATAATGTGTACAGTTTAAGGGGTCACGGTTTGGAAAAGAATCTTTTGCACGTAGTAGCTTTGGACATGGGGATTTGGAGGAGCTCGCGTTGATTATGTTGAAACCACATGATAATTGTATAAGTATGCTGGGGAGTAGAGAGGCTAAGGAAAACATCCTAGGGTAAACATATCATTAATAATTATATTCCCTACCCAGGCCTAAAGTTGATCTCCCTAGTTTTCTCTAGCTTTGGAATACACAGGCTAAATCACTAGGCTCTGGTGAAGGTTCCACGGTACAGAATACCCTCTCTTTTTTTGAGCAAATGTTTATTTAACAATAATACTTTGTCATCATCAGTATCATCATAGTAGAGTCATAAATTCTCTTTAAAGATCCATTTTTTTCATAAATGGGATGGCCTTTGAATATTTTTTGCAATTATCAAAAGTTTAATATTTATGTAGGGGGTGATGTCGGATTTACAGAGAGATGAGATTATATAGAGAGTTGTGAAAATATTACGCAAGGATGATACTCAGGCACTCTTGATCAGTTGGAACATGATTGAGAATTGAGCTAAGCTCCGGAGTTTATTTGGATTAAAGGACAGTGCAATTGCAATATTTTTTTTCTAGAATCTGGATGGAATGAATGAGTTGGGGAGAATGTAAAGAATGATGAGCTAGATGATGATGATGAGCCCATCTGTTACTAAAAAACAGGTCACATTTTAAAAGGCGGTGGTAATGATGGTGAAGTGATAGGATGTGATGATGATCGTTAAGAAATAAATGTAGTGGTAGATAATGGGGAAACATGAGGAATTACCATATAATATCTTTATAATATGCCGAGCTAGCCCAGCCTAGATTGCATTCATTGGTTCATTCTTAAAATTTAAAATTTATTTAATTCATAACTTTGAATTTTCGGGATTGCATTTTATTTACACTTCACCCCACCGAAGTAAAAAGTAGCTTTAAGAGCGTATTCTTTTTTAAAATATGAAAATTACACTACTTATTTATACAATTTTAAAAGGGATGATTTAATACAGAGAAAAATTGGCTTGTCGGATGTCCTTTATCTTTGTACAACTTCCGGTTCATTTGTTTAACTATCAGGAAAATGATGAGCACACCGAGCGCACCTATTTCATGCACTGATTATGCATTACCTATGGTTTTCTTAATATTTTTGGGTTGTTAAAGTTATACGCCGACTAATACGCACGCAAATAAATTGGGGGTTATGATTATGCAGATGATGTCTAGAAAAGTTTTTGCATCATGGTAGAATGACACATATTTCAAAATCTTTGGGTGGTTGGGTGGTTCTATTAAATTATTATAAATGAATTATTTCCCAACTGCTGTCATTTATTAGATCAATCGGATTTCATATTCACTCAATCATCCATTCATACGCTTCCAGGATTAGAATTTGAAACGCTATATTCAATTGCAATTGTAAATGTTCAATATTACAAAAAATATCAGGGAAAGATGAGACGACAGTAATAACGCAATAAATGCAATAGTTTGTCTTGTCTCGTTGTGCATTTCAAGTTTCAAGGGCCTTGTCAATCGTAACTCTACCGTAAAGGAACATGCTACGTAACGTAATAAAATGGTAGCAAAGTGAGTAGTCGTGAGAGAGTGTTATTCATTCGTCCGTTTTTTAAAAATCGCTCTAGAGTAATAACTAGAAAGACAACTCAATTAAAGAGGTCGGCTTAGAGGGTGGCACCCGACCCTAATGCTGTACCATGCTTTATGCCAGCCCAACTCCAAAAATATTCTTCACACGTCGCACTACAAACATTACAAACAATAATGAAAACGTAGAATGTTTTCCTCTATTTTCCTTTCAGTTCGAAATGAAACATTAATAAAAAAAAAGTAGGAAACTGCATTAACTAAAGCTCGATCCTGAAATGATCACATGATGTGGCTATTATATGACATTGATGTCGGTGTGATCATGATCCTAATCAAGATACGATGATATAAATAGAACAAATGTTCTCTTTTCCTTAGTTTCCCTTTTTGTTCTTCCCGAAGCATTGTCAAAAAACATGTTTCCTCAGGTTCCGGCATGATGATTCTAATCGACTTAAGTTTCCATTTTGTTTCGGGTGTCTTTTTACAATAAAATCTAGAGTGATTCTCTCTAACGATCCATATCCTTTCTCCAGGATTTTCATGTAAGTTTCGATGAAATTACAAGGCAAAGGAAACAAAGTGATGGTCTGTGTGGTGATGACGATGACGCTAAAATCACGATATGATCATAATTGCTACCCGTCCGTGCATTAAGGACTTAATTTGATTTTGATCCCTTTTAAACTTAATCCACTGGCACTGGTTCTCATTAAGCTGGAGACTTAATTGAATTGCATTTTATGTATTTTTTTCTGCCTACAGGAGGGTAAGAGGCTAGGCTACGGCTCCATGCAAGGAATTCCAATGATAGCGAGTAGTCCCGTACGTCACGACCCCATGACTCCCGGCTCCCTTACCCCTGTGGACGTACAGAGCTATCAACCACCTTGGAAAGCATTATCCGACTTTGCCCTTCACACCGACCTTGACCGAATTGACACGGGTGCAGCACCCTTCCAACAACTTGTCAATCAGGTTAGTCCACTAAATTGCATAAAATTTTCTTACTTTCGTTATTTAGGGGAATGGGGAAGTTTGTCTGTACGTAAATGTCCTGACAATTCAGATAAGGAGTATATTTTTTCTATGTAAATCTATGCAAAATTATTCAACTAAGAAAAAGACTAAGACTTCTCATTGAATTAATCAATCATCATGAGACAAAAAGGAGAATCAACAAGCAGAACTTGTCAAAAGATAAGGCCAAGCTTGACAACGCAATACGATAAAGATATCTGTAATTAAGTGTGAAGATATAGGCTCATCAATTCAGCTTGTGTAGCTGTTTCTGTTTATTCCGTGATAATTAAAAAAAGTAACTGTATACAATCCATACAAGTAAAGAAAGAACACCCTCTCCTTCTACAATCTCCATATTTCTCAAAACAAACTTACCTTACCCTCAACCGTCATCTTGTCCTTTTCTTCAGATATGATAAAAATGGAAATGAGACAAGAACACGCGGATGATAACGAAAATTTTGGGATGATGATGTATACAAACTCCCTTATGCAATAACATTAATCAAAGTTAATTCACCAAAAGACACAATCCTCATCTTGAGTACAGTGTCAGTAATAATGATGGGCATAATTATCCCTAGCTGATTGAAAGAAAATCTCGGAGGGAAGTGCAGCAAGTTTAATTACTACAGAGGAGCTTTCATTCCTCTAGTTTTTTTTTTATTATGCCACCCTCATTAAATCAACTTTTTCCAGTTTGAAAATGACTCTTTTGAAGCTCTTTACTCTTTACCTATTTATGCATTCACATAAAAACTCATTTTTATAGAGGGAAATGGTAAACTACCAAAGAGAATTCTGTATAAGGTCACAGATCACATCCCTAGGAAAAAAATGTGAATGGTTATGGTATTGTATTGGATGGTGGTGGCTTTTTGGTGTAGTATCTTGTAAGGATTCCTCAAGTGGTTGTAAAATGCCCGGCTTATCTAATGAGCGCCGGCCAGATGCTTAGCTCATTTATTTGAAACAAGGTAGTTAGTTAAGATTAAGTAGAAATAAGTTGGTTGGGCTCTGATCATCATACTGCATACGAAACTCTGTTAAAATAATATTTTTCGAAAACCTATTCACCTCCTCATTATGCTACGTGGAATAGTCAAATACATTTACCTACTCATTCCATTTATTAAAAAACACCCAAAGCTGAAAGAAACTTTAGGCAACCATATTTCTTCTAACCCCGAGTCCAGCACCATCAGAACCCAAACCAACGACAACTTTTTTCCTTTCTTTAAGCAACAGGATCAACACTGATAACGTTATCATAATGAAATTCATTACGATGGGATTATATTAGTATTCAGGAATTCATATTATTTCCTCCAACCATGTTCCTTATAAAAGGAGTTTCAAGTGGGGTAAAATAAGCTTTAGAGCTCGGTGGAAGAGTAATAATATGCAGTTTATATCCGTTTTATATTACCAATGTAGGTTCTGAACGCATTTTTATATTTTTTATCTGAGTCAAGATTATTTAAAAGAAAATATATATAATCTGGGTGTAAGTTAACCTAACGTGAGTTGTAAGGCGAGCACATTATCTTATCTATTTTTTTCGGGTTTGCTTCTCGTTTTTAATAGCTAGTTTACTCGTTAGTTAACTTGACTTGACTTATAATAAAGTTTAGCTTTGAGAGAAGAGAAACCTAGTGTAAAATTTATTATTATAATATTTCGTGATGAAAGTAAGGGATATTAGGGCCATATACGTAATTATGTCTATCAGACTACATCAAAAGACTAAACATTCAATGGCATCCTTTTAAGAAGAGGCTTTAATCTCAGACATTATTTTATGATGGTAATCATTCCTGAAGAGAGATGATGATGCTGATGAAAATGATGACGCACAACTCACAACTCACAAGCCTCCTACTTTTTGTTGATGGTCTCTTCGGAAATGAATTGTAGGTCTCTTTAGATTAATTTGGATAGGCAAAAGCCAAGCGCTAAAGTATTTCAAAAACAGGGAAACTTTGGAAGAAAAAAGAGCCAAGTAGGATTTGGCTTGTTAAGCAGATATTGCTTCCTGTACTGTACGTGTGAAATGAGCTCCATTTTTTATTCTATTTAGGTGGTCGGCTAAGACAGAAGCAATAATGTGATATGTGGTTACGTGAGGAATTAAAAAACTTTTGAATGGATGGTTTTAATTTTTTTTTGGAAAAGGCTTTTTTAAAAATTTGAGCATGTTATAAGTTATACCCTAAATGCGTGTAAGATGATGATGGATCTAAGCTAAAATGATTGCTTCCCATTATAACATCCTCCTTAAATGCTTAAGAGTTCCCATCTTTTTTGTTACATAATTGGAAACGAAGAAAGGGGATAATTACAGTAATTACAAGAGTTTAGGATAAGAGGGATTTTTTGTTGTGGAGTTTTTTATTCGGTATACTTGTCATAATGGCCGACCGGGAAGAGTAAGGAGCAGTAGTTGGGATAAAAAATGATGAAAGGAGGTAAAGAGTAAAGAGGCAAGTTTCAATACGGCGAGAGCAAGCGGTGAGTGAATGGAGCGGAGATCGTGGTAATAAAAGGATAATGATTGGGATGAAGTGTTCATTTAGGATGGCAAAAGAAAGGAATACTTTCTCTGTGGTTGAAGGCTCTTATTATTTAAATAAAACAAAAGACAAAATGAAAGTTTGAAGGGTTATTCAGAATTTGAAAAAAAATTAAGTTTTATGTCGTACGCTAGAATGTAATATGCCAGCAAATCGGTTTTGCAAACTTCGGCGCCAGTTTAATGGATTTCATTTAATACCTGGTTTTGAAATTCGGTAGGTTCTGAGTTCTCTATTTGCCAGTGGTGCGTAAACTATTGAAAAAAAGAAAGATGTCGCTTCATAAGGAATATTTTAGTCTGAATTATTAATTTAATCTATATTAATTATTTATAGTGTTTTTCGAATGTTTATATCATTAAAATAAGACAATTCGGACAGTTTAAATTCACATATCTTTATTCAATGATATTTCACTACAAGTTTGAGATCAAACGACACTCTTTGGAGACATGTGGTTCTTCAGAAGATACTTCCATGACTAAAATAAGGAATAAATACAATCAGAGGAACCATAAACGCCAAAAGATTGGACAAGTCCTAAACATTTGCGATTAGAGGTGATAGTGATGATGATGGATTCATGCTACGTAATTTTGTTTTGCCAGTTTTTATTTCGTTTTCACCTTATAGTAAACACTACGGGGGCGTTCATTTCATAGAAATTTGAAACTTAATCAGGGAAAAAATAAACATGAAAAGTTCACTTAAAAAAGCAGATGTGATTCGCACTGAATGATAATCCTCTAATCCTATAAATTCACAGTTGTTTCCCATAATCATAGAATCATTCATTGTCATTGCCTTCGAGGAATGTTGGGAAATGTAAGGACTTGATGTTAGTATATCGGTTGATTTGATTTTAAAACCGTATTTATCCTTTATACGAGCTTAATTATTACGGTTCTTTTCCTTGTTGATATTTTTGTATAGGTTGATTACCTCTTTTCGGCCGTGATCTCCATTTAATCCCGCCATCCATAAAATGTATAATCGGCTCATCATCTACAAGCTACACGAAGCAAATGTAGACGTTACTTGTTACATCATGCATATTTAATTTTATAACGGTGGAGGCTTAACAATGAAAAAGAGTTTTTTGTGTTTGGGATAAAACGTAGAGAATTACAAAGATTGAAATGAACTTTTCGAACAAAGGGCAACGATAACAATAATCGACAAGATTTTACACATGCCAAACAACAACAATTCTATGAAAAGTGTTTAATACGCTGAGTTGAACTTAAGCTGAAAATAGAATTCCAGTAAGTTTTTCAATTTCCTAAGCCATCCTTTTTTATTTCGTGGGGGACGTGACGTAATGCTTCTGATGAATGAGCAACTGTCTAAACACTGGGGCTATTAAAAAAGGTTTTATAGAACGTTGGTATGTTGGTATGATGCTGTGGTGAGTGGTGACGTCGGTGGTAATGATCCCATAAAAATGTGCCAAGTTCGTGTCTCCTCGAGAGAAAAAAGTCTTAGGGATTATCAAAATAGGATGCTCTTTTTCTCAAAGGGCATTCACATTTCTAACTTGGCGTATTGGCGTTGGTCATGAAGACAATAAGATGATGTATAAACCTTCAAGATATTTTATGATTGCGATGATTAAAACTGGAGAAGAAACATATTCCGAAATATTATCTCGGGATAAAAAAAAGTGTGCTGGGAATATAAACGCTGGGAGTTGGGAGGGACGTAGAATCCAAACCTACTTGGGATCACGTCCGGGTAAGAAAACTACCAAACGAACAAGTGATTGTTAAGAAGAGCGATAAGACAACAGCCACAACAGGATTTTCTCCAGTGAAGCTTATTCATGAATCATGATTGTTTTTACTATGCAAAATTGTAAAAACAGAGGCAAAAGCTCATGACTCAGGTGTGCTATTTCCTTAAGAAGGTTGAGCTTTGAATTTTGGATATTATAAAATAAATGAAAATAGGAAGAAATAGAAATATAAAATGATGATATGACCAACAAGACGAAACATTTTGGTGAAAAAAACTGGTTATGCATGTTTGTCTCTTGAGTTTGTTGTACACTCATGTAATATGGGATATTAGCATGATGAGATGTGTACTGCTGATGGCTAGTTTTCTACAGAGTTTTGGAGTCTTTTTAACTAGCTTGCTCTCTGTCGTTTGTGTAGTGGTGGTGGTGCCGTCAAGGAAAGAGTGTTATAGTGTAAAGAAGAGTTATTGATGCTGTCTCGTCTTGTGGACATCCTGGCGAGACGCAACACTTTACCTTGTCTTGCTCCTTTACGATGCTCCACCACTTCCAGAGAATGAGGAACGGAAGAGTTAAGAAAAAGGGTATCTAGCATGGGATCATGATGATTTCATTACATTTATAGCTCCATATAAGATACCCTCTGTTTGGCTCGGCTTTTCCACCTGGTTTATAGGAAGAAGTTGGGTCGTTGGGTGATTACACTAGGTCCGCGTATGTATACAATTGTAACATTGTGTGATCAAGTGCCGTGCGCCCTATTTGAAGTCTATCTTATCCTCGTATCTTCCATTATCAATTCATCCATTACATCAATCACCTCTTCTTCGGAGTTGTTTCGTGTTTCCTATGGTTGACTCTGAATAAGCCTGACTTGCCCTTTTTTTCTACTGATTAGGGAGATCCTCATCTCCTCATATGTAAATATAATGTGGGTAATAGGTGTACCAGGACTGGAAACACTCTTTGTTAGATACCGATTGTATAATGAACAATTGCTAATGCTGATCAGCATAAAATTGCAGGAAATGTAGGTGTGTATCTCGAACAACGAACAAGGAGGAAAGTCTCTTTGGAGGAGAGTTTCAATGAAACTGAAATTAGATAAAGTTTATTTTCTCCTTATCTATACGTATGCAAGGTTGTAATCTTCTTAGGGAATCTGTAGACTTTGAAAATGAAAGGAATATTTGTTTGGGAGAGGTATGCACTGTTGCTCAATTGTGAATGTACATTAAAAGGCCATTTAAATTGATTGGGTGCGTACGCTAAGTATGGTAATAAAACTGCACAATTTCAAAACATTTCCTAAGCTTTTCTTCAAGTTTTNCATTTTCTAGGCTCTGGTGCACCTTGACAAAGCGAAATGGGATCTTGGTTTAATATATTTTCTTCGAGTTTTGCTAAGCCAGCGAAAAATCTGGGTCAGTCTTGTAATTTTTATGATAAACTGCATCATCTGCGCGTTAAAAAAGTGCTTAGAGATTCAGCAAGAGAAGCAATTTTAAAACATTCATCAACTTTTAAGGTTTTAAGAATTGGCATGTGCCAAGTTAAAACATTTTGCCTTACTAGGCTCGATTTTAATTCCTTTTTTGTGACATATCCTTGACTTTTAACTGTGAAGGAATTGGGTAAGAGGACAATTGCCAACTATTTAATACTCTGCCAATGATTGAATGCCAGAGTAATTATCTAACGAAATGTTGCTCACTTGACCTATGTAATTACAAGGCGTGTAGTTCAAAGCGTGTCTGACAAAATGGCACCTCTAAAGCAAATCTGCCAACATGAGAAGTACAGAGACCAAGGTCTTACATTAACCTTTGAATTACGAAGAATAATTGTTGACCATTTTGATCCAAACTCAAAGTGATTTTGTACGTTTGTAGCATTGTATGTCAATTACCTCATGGCTATGCTTTCTCTTAAAAAAAAGACTAATCCAACGTCAAAAACGTAGGTAATGAAAATTAATTACAAAGGATTGAAAGCCCTAAGGCATTCTAATGTCTCTAAATATTATTTTTCCAAGCCATAGGCTAAACCGTTCCCATATCACATGCTATACTAAAGTCAGTCAGTTGCAAAATTTTTCACCCAATGATGATGACGACGGTAACCTTCACTTTAACATCTAAAAAGATCCAAAAGCACAACCATCATTAGCCATAGACGCACGGACACTCTAATGATGATACTGATCCTGATGAAGTTGGTCCATCATCATCAGAGTCGGTTGGTATTAATGTTTCATGGGAATAGATAGATTACACACGTGCATTACCCAATGTTCTACACAATTATGTAGTTTTTTGCAGAAAAAAATATATTAGCAGCACGTATGACTCTTGCATCAAGAGCAACTTTTCCTGTAAAAGCTGTAACACTATCCACTATATCCATATCCCCATCATCATCATTTTATTAATCAACTGCTCATCTCATCACAATACAATGGTTTCAATGTAGTGGGTTTGTTTGCCCTTTGGCCTTATGCTCACCTGTCAGCACCATCATGATGTATGGGACTCGTTCCGAACGGAAATTAATGAGTCTTGGTTCACTACTCAACAGCTCACAAGATAATAGAGGAGATCTTCTCTTAAAAAAACTCAATGTTTCGCAGAGTGAATTTAATGTGCGCTTTGTTCTGCAAAACTGGTAAAATAAAATCCATTCTTCATAAAAAATTCCAAAAGATACAAGATCAAAATTAGCATCGAGTTGTTAAACTTTTTATTACACGGAGAAATTTTTATCTACAGTGCAATGTCTATGAACCCATTAGGTTCAGACAGTCCCAAGCTTTCTCGGGAGTTAATTGCAAGGATTCTCTGACTGCTTCCTATTGGAGCGTTAAAAAAGTTCACACCTACACCTTTACTTAAAATTATGCTGATGAATTGATAAGGTTCAGTAATTTTATTTGAAAATGTAGGAAAAATATATCAAATTATTTTAGCATTTTTTTCAAATCCAGATCTTGACCTAACATAATTAAAGTTTCATGATATGTATGCTTTTATATTTATCTTGGATTGCATTTCATATTCACTTTCGACAAATTACTCGTGTCTGTTCACCTACAAATTAACTGTGGAGCTGATCTGAAGTCATACGCGTAATTGTGGTGCATTACTACTGCCTTGTTCCGGCTTCCAAGTCTACATAAAATCACTAACCACAAAAAAAATCATGAGGAGAGGACTCGTGAGACGTAGAATGAAAACTTGAAAAGGCTCTGCCGAAACCAAACCTTGATTATTGGCAATTCATTGAAATGGCGAGTTGCGCATACTTCAATCAAAGAAGGAAAAATTGAGCCATACAATCTATCAATCTGTCAATCCATCTTTTTGCTTCCTTGAAAACCTCATGCGAAATTCTTATCACGTATAATGCCTACATTACCCGCATGTCTGTACATTTAACAAGGCACTTTAGAGTCTCAACATGATATAAAATGCACTGTGCAGTTTATTCACTGGCTGAATTTTCCATTTGAGTGAAACTGCAACTACTGATTGAGCACTGGCAACAATTTTTATCACGTTTAGTCTTGTATTTGTACTTGAGCTTTGAGCATCAATAAAAATTTTTAAAAGTTAAATTGAAATTCATTTTCTTTGTAATCAACTCCACATTTACCTTGGTCCTGTCATGAAATGATCTTGAGCAATGTTACTTGCAAAAATATTTTTTTACCTTAGAAAGAGCCTTGGCAAGACTTGGCGACTTGGCCACCAAAATTAGCCCACCTATGAAGCTGAAAGAAACAAAAAATTAAATCGTCACGATCCTCTCCGATCAACTTTTAATTATTTGTCATCTTGTTCACTACAACGAATTCAGCTGTCAATCAAGCATCACTTGAAAAAATCTTTGGTGTCAACACTTTTCATACTGAAAATCTGTTTCTTTAAGGGTGGCGCATAGAAAAACATTAGATGAGTCTTCTTGGTTGACTCAGTTCACTTGAAATTGGTTGGTTGGTCAGTCACTTGAGATTAGTGCGTATGTCACTAACTGAACAAGTTATATTATTCTTCTTGAACTGATCTCATCCGCCGGCGCTATCTTTGTCGGCAATCCTAGGCAAGTTTAGGTAATACCGCCTCTGCGTATCAATCCTCACCTGACTTTTTACATCCTGAAAAACGATTTTTGAGCATGGCAATCTTCTTCTTTGATGCTATGGCTTGTTTAAGCCTTCACAATTTCACAT
>JAANSQ010002057.1:0-12974 GCA_036850885.1 Lepidocyrtinus dapeste | reverse complement strand
TGTGAACTACATATGCACTCATGTGACGTACAAAATATTCCCTCGTGAGAATCTACATTTGTCAGGGAACACAACCGCTGACAGATATGGATCGGTTGGTTTCAACTTTTCAAGGGTTAAACAAATTCACCCTCCCATTTCACTTCAACTCCAAGCCACAAGCTGAAAGTGTAAGCAAGCAAACGCAAGTGTATGCTCATTTTTTTCAAGTTGAACATTTTGGAAAAACTTGGCCCGAGTCGAAAAGCCAAACTTGTGGCATTGATAGTTTAAGAAAAAGTTGAAGGCTTGGAAGATCCAGAATTTTAAACTTTGTTTGCTTAGGTGGATCCAGGTCGCACTTTGGAGATGAGATGGGGGCTGGAAATGGCTGAACATGTAGCTATATTCCCATAAAGCTTGGATATTGTGTTTGGACTTCCTCATATTCTCCCCGATTGTGTAAATAGTTCCGGATGGATGATGATCTTTTATTTAAGCGTGCATGCCCAGTAAAAATCATAAAAACATTAACTTTTAAGATTTTTGTGGTTTCAAGTTTTTTCAAAAAAGTTTAGACTTTTTTCATTGCAATGATGGTATTTAATATCCTGATCATCACAATCTATATCAGAGCTTTCAGAAATTTGAAAAATGATTTTTTCCATCTGCATTATAGTTTCGGTTAAAACGATTTTGACGTTGGCGTGATTGATTACTGGAAGTATATTTTTTTTAAATCATTCTTAGCATTTTGAATAAATTCATTATAAATGAAATGCCTCGGTTGTTTTCGTCAGAAAATTTTAAAGTTGTTTTATTTTTAGCATTCACAACTGAAGCTAAGTAGGTAACTTTATCATTTCACCAGAAAGTTGTGGCTAAAAGTCTTTTAATTTATTGTAACACAATGGTCCTCATTAGACCAAAAGACGTACACAAAAGAGATACATACTCCCTTTCACTCATCCCGAATTTCCCTAATTTGCATATGAAATGTACATTTATCTTACGACTTTCCTATTCAAACTCTTCTATGAATTAGCTGAATAAAGTTCTCAATTAGTTTAAACAATTTTCAAGCAATTCTTAAAATTATTTTTCAAGTAGAAGCCGGAAATAGAAAACTTTCTTCGAAAGACTTGTTGAATTTATCAATCATCTAGTATGCCCTTCTCCTACGACATCTAAATCTTCAATGTGGGTTCTTGTAGCAAATCGCAACATAATTCCTTTCATCCCATCATCTTATCATTTCACACTTTTCACACTCCAAAAGGACAAATCGAATCTAGGTCTCCAGTCCATTCGAGTCCACTCCAGTCCGTTCACTTGTCATAAAAATGAAACGCTGAAGAGCTTACTCGTATGATAACACATTACTCAGTGTTCCAGTGTCAATTGCAGATCGTGCTGGCTAAATTTTTACACTTGGGCAGCGTTCACAATCAGGCCAGGTTCACATTAGGTCGTTACATTACGGTTCCTGATCTATATTCTAAGCGCAGTCCTCCATAAACCTATAAACTCCAGAAGGTACACTATGGAAAACTAGAAAAGGTATGAAATAACGGTGCATGGTGCAACTGACGTGTTCCTCTAAATGAACTAAAATTTATAAAACCTACGCGTTTAGGTTCCTTTTCCTCCCTTGCCCCCACACCCCTACTTACTGGGAGATTTGACGAAACTCATGTTTTTAAATTACACTTTTTTTTCCTTTTCACTGGATTAAATAGCCGATTGGCTTATGACACGGAATACTAACCTTATTTACCTTTATTCTTTATTTCTGGAAAAGTAACAAAATTCCAGCTGAACATGTAGTCACCGGGTGGTGAAAAATACTCAAAACTCCGAAAGGTGGAATCTTGATCTCGACGTGACATGATTTCACGTCCCTGTTTCTACTCACGTACCTACATGACATCATTCCAGAGCTTGTCTGCACCAGCCATTTTCCAATTTTTACCTTTATGCTCTTCTTTATTACAGTTTTTGGCCGGATGGATACGCCAAATTTTCTGTCGGGCTGGAAATTCTCCTTGTAGTTTGGTTGTTGGATTGCATTTATTTGCATTTTGTGTGAAATCATGTTTTTACTACGCTCCAACGCATACTTTTGACACCCCATTATGTTGTTAGGATTTTCTCGGGATTCAAAATGCATCTTATGGGAAAATTTGTTTTCAGTTCAGGTTTTCTGGTACACTCCAGTCAGTCAAGTCTTTCCGAAAAATTCTAGATTTAGATCCGAAACTGTTTGGCTGAAAGCCTAAATAAGAAATCTATCCGTAGGTAGTGACATTCTGGAAGATTTTTGTTAATGCGTGAGGTGAGGTAGGGGTCAATGTTGGTGGAGGATCTACATGACTCCAGAATATGTAGCAAAGTCTCACGTTGGCGTTGCTCTTGTCACTTTCAATGAGTAACTTAGGCCTACATTAGGCATAATACCAAGAAATGGTAAGGACTCCAAAAATGCATCTTTTGATCATTATAAGTTGCTTTTTCTATCTTGACACGTCAATTCATTTACAAATAGAAGAAGTATATAAACCAATAGTAGTTGGAAATTATCGACCCTATTCAATTGCTCGTAAACTTGTTTCTTCTTGTATTCTTGCCAATTTTACAATGAAATTTTATGACTTTTCCCATTTCTCCAGAATATTATGTCCAGCAACTTTATGTAATGTTATATAATGCAGACATTAAGATAATGTTATTGAGTGTAGTGCTGGTCCAGTTTAATACAGATGCCCAATCCAAACTAGGAAATTAGCCTGAGGTACATATAGCCTACTTCAGAACTCCTTCTCCAGCAATATGCTTTATTGTCAGATTGCTTCAAGTGTCCACTTCGTTTTTCTTCCGTATTGCATTTAAATGCGCTATTGAAGTTTATAATTGAGGTCAACTGTCGAATTTTAGAGATATTTTTTGAATTTTCAGTATGCACCTTATCCGAAAAATGTGAGTACTGGAGGAAAAAGAAAGATAGATTATGACCCTCGCCCCACTCTACATTTCTCATGATAAAAGCTGACCTAGTTTCAGAAGAAGATGTAATAAAGCATGTTCTATTTCGTTTGAGTGGTTCAAGTCGAACTCATTCTAGGATTTCCAGAATTTTAGTTTAAAGTATTGCCTGTGGGTGAGAAAGGCTTCTTGTATTCTGCTCTTCTCTTCATACTCAACTCAGCTTAACTGGATTTCACTCTTTTCTTATGATAATGTACAATTGAACTGGTAGTTAGTACAGATTTAAAATTATATGCCAGGAGCAAGGCTCGTAGGCAGATGTAAAATAATTTATTTCCGGTTCAAAGGAGGCAGAAAAAGAAATCAGTATTATTTGGATATTTGAATGTGGAAAAACAGGGGTCTCAATTTACCAAGGATTCTTCTGTCTTCTATTCCTCCAGGAAAAATACTATAATAGTGCCGACATTGAACAAAAGAATCTATAGACGTATAATAGTCTTCCTTTCATATGTTTTTTCCTCTAGTTACCCCAACCTGAAATGCATAATATCGTATCACTATCGCATCACATCAAGATAGTTTAGGAGAATAGCAGATGGATTGCCGGAAAAGGCAATAAGGAAGAAGGAATTTCTTTCAGGCTTAATGCCACTGAAAAGAGCCTGACTATCTGACAGGTTAACCAGAAGTGGAGCTGGAGAACCGGCTATTCTTATTTTTCGTTTGCCCAAAATCCTTGAAAAAAATTGACGGGAGCAACCAGCACAAAAGCAAAAGTATGCGTGTGTCTGTGTCGGTGTGTCTATATTTGTCTAGGATTTTGGTGGTAGTAGTAGTTTGGTAGTTTCCTCTGAAAGCCTTTTTCAGATTTTCCACAAAACTTTCTCTCCACTTTTTGTCTTCATGTCTTGCCTCTTCTACACTTTCTTTTGTGCGAGGAAGACTTTACTTGGACGATGGAACACTGGAAATAATACGATTGCAATCCTATCATTCCATCTTTCCAAGCCTGTAATTTTTTCTTTCCTGTCTATTCTTCCATTTTAAAAGTAACTTTCACACGATTAATAAATCCAATTCGATCCGGAGATGAGGTTGATGCTACTAATTCAATGAAATAATATAAATAAAAATATTTACACTGTGTGGCCAGATTTAAACTTGAATAAGTGCTTATGTGAGAGTCTGTACACTTTATACTCTAGGGCTTGTCATTCTGATGCAAGGATTTCTCTTGAAGTGCATCTTAGAGTGCCCGTGTCCAGCGATGCTTCAACAATACTTCGAATTCGAAGAACTCACAACTAGAAATAAATTCCCCGGTGTACAGGAAAAATATTGGGAACTTTTTTAATATGCTTTTTGGTTACTCACCCGATTTACATTGCATAAAAGCTTTCTCCGATTATCTGACTTTTTATTTACAAGGGAAAGTGCTTTAATAAAACTCATTTGTAATAAACAATATTCTATGAATCAAATAGCCTATGATGGAGCACAAGTCCTTGGAGGCAATTGTGTCAGTAGTTTGGCTTGCTTTGCCTTAAGGATTATTTAATCGATCTGTACCTTTGAATTGTGAATTATTTTCAAAGGATATTTTGGGAATGGGACATTGCGAAATTGAAACCCTGTAGGATTATAGTTTACATGAATCATGAAAATTGATGGAAACTGCAGGAAAACATTTGCCAAATCGAAACGATGCATGTGCACGTATCCGAAAGAGAATTTTATAGACTGCTCGAGGCAGTGGAGCCTCTAAAAGACTTCTCTTCTGTAAAAATCGGAAAGCAGAAAAGCTTTTTGGAGTTTTTCAAAGTGTAAAAAATGATAGGCAAGTTTTGTAGAATTGGAACAATTCCCTAATTCATTCTCATCAGGTTTCTCACGTTTTTGGAGGAAATTTTTTAACAACTATTGGATGGTAAAGCAGAATTAGTTCATAAGCTTCCAGGATGTCTTAATTCGAATTAATTGTCAGGGAGAGTTGAGTTAAAATATATACTGGACCACAGCAATTTTATTAGTTAGCTGAGCTGGCAAAGATAATTGTTGATTTTGATTAGTCTATCTTAGTCTGTCTAGTCACAATTAAGGTCAGGTGAAAATTAATTAATAATAAAAGATACTAATACTAGAGAAGTTATAACAATAACAATAACGATGCGACTAGTTTCCGTGTTCCCATTGGCTCATTTTCTCTCTCAGCGTTGAAAACTCAAAAAAGGTTTTTGGCTTTTCAAACATACATATTTTGTAGTTTGAAGTAAATAAGGGACTAGAGCTCTTAATGCAGTGACTTATATAGTCAATAAAGATGTCATTAAGAGATAATCATATTTCTTCACCCTCCTCATATTTTCTTGTTTACTCTGATATTTTGAGTTCATAAACAACTTTTATACTCTTCTAGCTTTTTCGCCAGAATTTTGGTTTCATTTTGGGAGACTGCTTAGTTTTGATTTGCTACGAAAAGCTCGAAAAAATGACAGAAATGGTAAAAGTTTTAAAGAAGAGAAAAAATCCCTGGTGTCCCGTATAATTGTACATGAATAATTGTACATGTTTTTAAACTGTTCTCTCGGTATCCAATAAAAAGGATTTAGTTGTTGGTTCTCTTGTTTAGGGCTGTTCACAAACAACATTACAAGTATTAGTTACACTGGTAGAAGTATTTGAACCCCACAGATATTCTCGTTTTCGTGCCGTGTTTAATGTACAACCCTTTTTTTATTATTTTACAACGAAGCTGACAGAAAGTGGAATTTACCACTCTTAAACTTTGTTTATTCTGTAACTTTCTCAAATACATGAAGACAGTTGGCTTGTCTTGTCTAGTATTTTGCAAAATAAACAAGCCTATTAGGAACGAAAAGAAAGTATATTTTTTCCCAATGTAAATAAATGGGACAGACAGATTGTGTTACAGTTTTATTGAGCTTCCATGTTTGCAAACGAAGCGTTGGTTAGGCATAGGCAGATCTTAATCCTAAGTCACTTCCGGTGTTTTAGGAAAGTATAAGCGAACAAATGTAGTTTTTTCCAGCTAAAAAGGATGACATGTTTGTTCTTTATACCAGACCATGAAATGCAACTCTCCTGAGAAGGATGGGACTTCATAATAAAAAAGGATGTACATCTGATAGAAGCTATTTAATCATAAAACTTTCACTCTATTAGCCCCAAAACTATATGATGCTGGGTTTGCCTTTAGCTTTCTCTAAATAAGCCAACTCAACACTTTACAACAGATTACAAGTCAGTGACAAGTTTCCAGCCTTTATATAGAATTTGGGGCCGAATTATGCAGTTATGTAATATCCCTAGCTATATGCTGTACACTGGGAAGAGAGTCATTGTAAAAAATGGGATTTCACGACTTGGCACTTCCAATTTCCAAATCCGTCAGCCACTATTCTCTTTGGTTGGACATCTAAAGATCCAAACCGGCTGGTGGATATGGGATCTTCCCAAATATATACATATATTACATTGATATGATAAACAGTTCATAGTTATACTGAAGCCTACGCAAAGGAAGGCAAGCAGCAAGCATGACATGTCGTGAAAGCAATCTCTAGAAAAAAAAACTTTCTCCGTGATGTCATCTCATTCTCTTATCATATCTTACCAAAGACTCTATCGCATGTGAAAATGTTTGAAAATAAAAGGATCGCATCATGTTGCACCTCTTGTAAAAACGCGGAGTGAAATGAATATTTGATAGGTTTGTATGCAAGTTGGTAGCTGGAATCTAGGTAGGAAAGCAGTTCCATCAAGGTTGAGACCAAGACTAGGCTAAAAATTTATTTTGGTAATCGATTCCATTTTCTCGTTTGCATGCTCACCTATCCTTATGATACCATCCCATCAGATCTCATCACATCATAATATTTCGGCATCAGGTGTATTTCACGCTTATTTTCCTCCTGAGAGTACACTAACTCAAAAATACCAAAGCATTAAGTTGGAATTGTGAAAGCAAGGTGAAAACTACTTTCTTTTCGTGGAGACCTAGCCAGTTATCAGATTATATTTCTGCATGAGCATAATGACATGCTTTCACCTTATTTGAAATTTGAGCTGGAACTTTCCAACAGCTCACTTTCACCATCCCATTTCGTACATATGGATTAAAATGATTACTCCCTGGAATTTATATTTACAGAATTTATGGAATTTATAATACTTATTCCAAGTGAGATTATATACCAACCATGTGGATCAGAACACTGGAAAGGCTACAGTTCTGAAACATAGCTAGTCAAGTCAAGTCAGATTGAGTTGGCTAATAAGCTTCGCCTTTAGAGCTTGGCTTTTTCCAGTTGGATGCTGTTCCAGCTTTAAAATGTAAAATGTCTCTTTTCAAAATCGTTAGTTTTTGGATCTGTTTTTCCTTCCCTTCAAATTGTATTCTTCTTTTTGGTGCAAGGATAAAAGGTAACGTAATCCCTGAAGTGAATGAGGAAGAAAGCAAGTATTGAAATGAAAGTGGTGATGATAGTCCTGGCTTCTTTCTCTTTTCGGGTATTTTGAAAGGAACTTGATTGAAAAGATTGGATTGATTGAGGAAAAGGATTACTCCTAGTAGAAGGTTCAATACCTCTTCCTCATGCCAGTCCTTAAGTTCTCTATTTTATGCTTTTCCTTTGACATTGTATGCCTGCATGTTCGTCCTAAGTTCTCTTACGGTTCAAGACTTTTACTAAATAAATGAAGCAAAAAGGATTTAAAACCGGGCTTTTCTCGAATACGTACTTATACAAGCTTGGTCAATTTATATATTCCTCAAGGTTGAATCTACATAATTCTCAGTAGCTAAACAAACTGAACGCTAAACTGAAGCTAGATAAAAATAGAAAAACCTTACAGGATTCACAAATGCACAACTTTTATCTTCTTGGATTTCAATAAATTATGATTTACAAGTTCTGAATATTGTGGTGTTAACAAATTAAATCTAAATAAACTATCAAAATTGATGAGCAACGATTTAAAGCTGGACAAGTAGGCTTGTTAAATTAACCAGCTTATTCTTTTTACAACCGAACTAATCCCTTCAATAGGATTGATGCACTCAAACTTTAGTTCAGTCAGCAAATTAAATTCATGCAAAGAAAGTCCGTACGTTTAAAGTATTATGGGGCAAAGTGATATATATGCATTTGAGCATTTAATGCAACCACTAATTGTCACCTTAAGAAAGAAAAAGCATGTGAAACTTCTCAATCCTTTTTAAACTTGATTGGTATAGCCTTGGGGCGTAGAAACTACGAACTTTCTTTTTTCGCGAACATTGACTTTAGTAAAGCCTGGTATGGTTTCCCAATTCAAATAAAATTAAGCAGGGCCATTACATTCCAGAATCCACTAGTCCCCACTCCGGCTACTCCATTAACAGCCATAGTTTGCAGAGTTAGACCGACCGGATCACTCAGCAGGAGTCCACTCGGCCCCATTACCAACAAACCGAGTAGTAAGTTTCAAGTTGCCCTTTAGACATAATTCTGCGTGAATGAAGTCACTCTAAAGAACTTGCAAACTTGTCCATGATAAAAACATTTACTCCTAGAGTCCTGAAGAAAGAAAGTTCCTTTCTTTAAAAGAAAGTTAAAGGTTTTAAGTGGCCTTTTGGGGGTAAAAACCCTCCAGAACCGGAGATACTTTTAGGGTTAGTTATCATTGTCAGATGTGTGGGCAGTATGAATCATTTTCTCGTCTTTTGGCTATGCCTACACCCTACCCCAGTTTATACTTTTAGCTAATCCGATGACGTTACTTATATGCCCAGCACTTAACGGAAAATTGAAATGGGTAAAAGTCCTGCACTTTTATAAAAGGTACATTTTATACAGTTGCACTTTCATCGAATGTTTTTCCCTGCTTTTTCCTACACTTATCCAGTTTCCAGTCACTCCCATTCCGGATAATGCTGAAAAAATTTTCGAGTGACAAGACAACCCACAACTTCCTTTCTTTATGCGCTTGGACTTTGGATTTTGGGTCAGTGGACTTCAGCTCACATTCAGTTCAACTTTTTGTTTTCTGGGCAAAGAAAAGAAACTACACTGGGCTAGATGGTGTTAGAATTTTTTTAGTTTTCTTCAGAGAGGTGTTGAGTTATAAAGCAACGTAATAAAGTAACAGTTGTCTACTTACCAACTCTCTTTACTTCAGTAGGTGTACCGATATCATATCATTTTCATAATGACGAACTACGCTCTCCAGAAAAATCTTGGAATGATTTAATGTTTTCCCAGTTCTAGGAGTTCCAATCTAGGCTATTACAATATTATGTTCCTTCCTTAATAAAGTAACGACGACGGGNCAATATGGGAGGAAACCTTCGGCTCGAGTTTTTTCACCCATATCATGAAGGAATTCGAAGAGATGAGATATTGTAAAAGATAATATAACATAAATCCACGAAATGAAGGAAACTACGTTGGAAAAGAAGCTTGCTAGAATGCTGGAACGGAAGAGAAAGTTTATCTTGCGAAAGATTACACATTACATTATTGCTGACGAAATGTGATCCCTACCGTCTTTCGTCTTTTACGAGCGAGACCAAAGCTTAAGTAATTGTACATATTCCACTCGTTCAAGAAAAGAAAGCCAGGGATTCCCGGTGAGTTTACGAGTTTACCTAATACCGGTAGTTTGCCCGTGGGGTACGCTTCCTATGACTCTCTGACTACGACAGTTTCTATTGTATTCTATTGTGATTCAAATGTTGAGCAAGAAGATTAAGCTACGCTTGGCTAGGACTTGGATTGCTGCTGGAGGCTATGTAACCGTATAAACCACTACCGCTTTTGTGACATCATCTGCAATATCAAAATTGAGACAAAGGGTGGTTAAAATACAGAGAAAAACTTTCCTTTCGGTTGATACAAATACTAACACAATTACATGAAATACAACCAACCTAATTAAGTCCTTAGGAGAATGAACGAATGAAGTAGGTATATTTGTTCTACCTGTTGTTGTACTCAAGATTTTAAGAGAAAGTTAATCGAAGAAAAAACGTTTAAATATTTGGTAGTTTATTTAAAAGTTTGGCTATGCATATTATTAGCTTCTTTGTGGTCCAGGTATTTTATTAGCTCGAAATACGAAAAAAAAACTCTTTCGCAATGCGTAGACTCCTGGACCGAAATGTAAATCAAATTATACGTATTATTTTTGACCAAATGAAAACATTTTACGTGTAAAATTGACCTAAATCCTGGCTTAGCAATTCTTTAGCGCAACTTTTCTAATTTCGCCTTCTGTATTCTAGCGTTAAACCAGCACTTCTCAGAGTTAATTAAGAACGACTGTATTGCGTAGGCTTCTCGAATGATTTTTTTTTCGTTGGTTGTGCAGGGTTTTGGTATTGGATGCTACTGCTTCGCTGAAGTATATGCTAAAAAAAATTAAAAAGTCTACATTATGTAAGGTTTCTTTTTAAGGTACACACTTTTTTGCTATTTAAAGAGGAAACGAAATTCTTTAATTTTAAAGAATAGAAGCTGCTTGCTTGGCATGGTCTGGCCTGCGGAGAAAATAATGCAGAGAGAAAAACAAGTGGAGAAAGGAGGAGGCAATAAATCATGTGGATTAAGTTGTTGAGCTTGTTTGTTGTGGTGGTTTTGGCCGCTTTGCTCTAACATCCAACCCAATACACATCCCATTAGCTCGCTTTCTCCATCTCCCATTACACCTTTCTGATACTTGATGATGCTCATATTTGTATATACTGTTGCACAACTACGCACTATCTCTTCTTTCTTTGGCTTTATTACTACAAGGTAGGTTTAGTCTTGAGCTTTCTCTTGGTGAAAGTAGCGTAAACGTAGGCTCATCATTAACCGCCTAAAAAAATAAGCAAAAACGTGTTATTTTATTTCATGCGCGCTGTAATTGCTTAAGCTTGGAGAGCCCAGACAAGCCAGAGGAATAATTTGCGATATGATAGGAGAGAAGGAGTGAGTGACGACGTTATTGCTTGGCTCGACGTAAAAAACTACGGAGGGTTTTGGTAGCGTTTGAGGCATTCATTCTATATCTTTTTCCATGAGTTGCTCTTCCGGTTGAGCAACCTTTTTACTTCATTATTATCTCCTCACCTTATTGTACTGCCAAAGTTTTTTTTATATAAATTTTTATGCGGATGACGATGACGGCTTCGTACAAATATGGTTTGCAGCCTGGATTTGCGAAAGCATTATAACTTCTCTAAAACTTAATGGAGTTTAAAAAAATTGTTTCTTGCTATTTTGCGTGAATTTATGAAAACTAATTATATACATATATACTCGGGCCTTGGACCTAATGTAAAATGGTTTATAAATGGTTTATTTCTTGAATTCCCTCAAATTTTTATCATTTTGATGCACTAAAGATTGTATTTTTTTCATTTAGGTAAACTGAAGCTTGGCGAAGGGAGGCAAGAGGGCGGCAAGAATATTTATCTCAAAGTAAAAGTCCCATCGCACGTTAGGGAAGGGGAAACTGCAATCCTGGACTGTTTGTATGACGTGGACATTGATAAATTGTACACAATGAAGTGGTACAAGGCATCCCAAGAGTTTTTCCGCTTCACACCTAAAGAGTCTCCATCTATAAAAATATTTGATTCCTTCGGACTACAAGTTGATGTAAGTGTATATATCTAGTTTTCTAAAAAAAATCCCATTAAACCTTCGTAGACTTTGTCCAGACTGAAGAATTTTAGATGATTGGAGAATCAGGATAAGTTTCGAACATCAACAAACGACCAACAAATACCAAGAGAACTTACACACTTCATAAAAATGATTTGGAGACCATTACAAATAGTCTTGCAGGAGGGAAAACTCCAGACTGAAGTGTTTCCTGATGAAAGTGTAAAGATTTTGATGAACATCGACACGAGAGTAGGGCGGAATTTCGATGACTATCTGTATCTCCTTGAAAGAAAAAATGAGCATCATCATCACCTCCTTCCAGCCTCTGTCCATTCAAAATTATTTCCAGATGGAAAGTACTTCTACCAAGTCTGCACTTATATGTCTCTTAGGAAGAAAAAAATTGATAAAGACACAGAATACCAAAAAAAATTTAGATCTTTTCTCAGAGAGAACACATAACTTATTACTGTAGAGGAGAAAAAAAAGAGCGTCACTCAAAAAAAATTAATATTCATTTAATGTTCCGGGGATAAGGATGTGCTCCCTAAACACCACCTACTTCCCTTCCCACCTAAACTTTTACAATTTCATTTTTTCTCTCTTCCCAATTCCAGGAAAGGAATAGTATCATATCATCAGAATAATGGGGAAGCAGGAAGTGGGACTTTTGTACTCCAGGCAGTAGGATTTTTCCTAAAATGTCAAATAAAACATTCTATTTTAAAATTAGATGAAGTAGAAAAATGGAAAAGAAATGCTGCCGCTCCCACACAAGTTTATAGCAAGAGCTGGAGACTATGATGATAGATATGACATGGCAAGGCTTCTTTTGTGGGGATGAAGAGTAGCTATAGTGTTAATAGTACCCTTTTCCAATTTACCTGATATCATCAGCCCTATTTTTGTTTACGAATTTCCTATTTTATGCCTTTATGTAGCTTTAGATTTTTTAATTGGAATCCAGCTTCCAGGCCGGATGTTTTATTGAAAAGTTTTGTAAAGATGAATGATGAAATTAATAAGAATTACATTTCTTAATGTAGTAAGGTAGGTTTGCCGAAAGGAGAAGTTTATTTTTTCAGTTACACATAATAATATCAACCGTATTTTATCTATTACCTACACAGCCGTCTTATAAAACGTAGTGGTATGATTCGTCTCAAATATATACCTCTTTGGATTTTTGAACTAAGAAGTGTCGACATTTTAATAAAGAGGGAGCAAATATAATTTGCATAAATGTTGTGTTTTTGATGACATTTATTTTCTCTGTTTAGGTCAGAGAGCAAGTAATAGTCAAAAGTCCCTTAAAATGTACGATTTTTATGTACCTTGCCCACAAAATATATT
>JAANSQ010002056.1:0-12978 GCA_036850885.1 Lepidocyrtinus dapeste | reverse complement strand
CCGTGTTATTTAAAGAATCAGTTATTTAAATTTAATTGCAAACACATACCCAACAAAACACTATCAATCGTTACAACTTGCAAATAAGAAATTGTCCGTTATCATATTACACCAGAGTTGTAGACGCTTATTAAATGCTTCCTATATTTTCAAATCGTACATATGGAGCACCAGCAATACTTTAATTATTCATTCAACACTTTTCTTTATTCCAACGTGAATATATGTATTTATTTAAAATGTTGGATTTGAACCGAACATCCTATAAAATCAAATTTACGAAAGCTGCATCAAAGCGCTAAAACCACAACTGTTCATGAATACAAGAGCGAGTTACCCTAGACAACTTATATTTTTAAGTATATCTGATTCATCATTAGGACATCAATTTCTATCAGTTTGCAACTTTTTTTTACGTCTACCTATTCACAAATATTGGTAGCTAGAGCTACTGAAGCATTCGCTTAAAAACTTATCTATAAATGTAATAAATTGCTCTTAAAGTTTAGATCATAAATCCAAAACTAATGTACCCATTCATGAAGGCATGGTCGTGATGCAACTCGTGAAACTTTTTTTTTCTTTCCTTCGGACGAAAATCATGCATTATTAAGAAGCACGGGAAAGTTTCTCTCAAATCGAACCAAATAAATTAACTTTTTTCGAATGGAACCTTCAAAATTAGAATATCCATTGAGAGTTGAGCTAAAGTGAGTCAACTAATCCCACAGTGTGACACCATACAACCATTTATAAAAAAGAGGACAAAAGAAGACACAGCTGGTTTCATTACACATTCTGGCGAATTACTTTGAAATAGATGCAGATGGCATTGGGGGAAAAAATGCGCGAATAAAGTTTGATAGGATTCTATACAAGACATTTCAAAAGAAAAACCTAAAGGTTGCCATGCATGTACGGTCAAAGATTCAGTCTGGAAAACACGGTATAATTTAAGGTCCTTTTGTGCTCAGTTTAGTCCCCTAATATTTTCTTCGTGTATGTTGAAAACACCCTGGGAATTTTTTTTTTCCTACGGAATATTTAGTAGATCAATTCGATGTACCATTAATACAGAAGGAGAGTAGGAAAAAACTCATCTTATTTTCTCATAAAAATTGACCTCTATCGCTCTTCCGTCGTTCCATGAAGGAAACACAAACCACTCCCCCCAAAAAAACGACTTTATCTTTTTATGAGTGTAGTTGGAGCTAGAACAAAAATAAATAAAACTTTTTAAACTTTTTTTAGTATGCTCAACCAACTGAAAACGACTTGATGATCGAATAAACGACTTTTTCTTAGGGAAAAGGGCGCTTTGGAGGGGGAGATGAGCAGCAGGCCTTTTTTTAGGCTTGTAGTTACCACATTAACTATTCATGTTTGAAGTATCCAATTTTATTTGTAGTTGTATTACTGTTATGTCATCTGAAATTGCGTTGGTATTGGATAAACATACTTGCTTTTACGTAAGAAAGCTTTTTAAAATACGAGATACAGATCACTCGGATAAAAAATTAAATTGGGTTAGTGATGGTGTCTATTGAATGCTTTATGTTCTCATTTAAAATACCATTTTCCCTTTTGTGGTTGTACATTTAAATTTTTACTTTTATCGCTACTCCTGCCCATCCGCTGGGAGACATATTCTCTTGGAATGGAAACTAATCAAGTATGACAAAGAAATGAAGATGAACACTAATTTTTTCCTAGGGTCGTAACATCCATCGTTAGTAACCTACAACCGTGATTTGATTAAAGAAGCTTACTTTTTAAAACATTAATTGCGAGTTTGACGAAGCAATGAAATTGATGGGATTTGATTGGATGGGTAAACTTGCTAAAGGAAAATGTGGTTCTTTTTGATTCGTGGTGAATTGAGTGGAACATAAAACAAGAATAGTTAAATGGGAAACGAGTAGAGAGGGTAATAAAGTACACAATATTTTTCCATATTTATTTATTCACGAGGGGAAGCGAGTGAGTTATTTAGGAACACCAATTTTACGTAGGAAAACAGGGCAAAACCCATTACTGTAGTTGACATACGACTGTCATCTCTCAATGAAAGGCAAGAGTGTTGACTAGAGGGCCTACACTTACGACTAGAGAGATCCAAAATTGCTTCTTTCTCTTCAGCTACGAAAAAGGATAAAAAAAATACACGAAACATAATGGTATTTTAGTTTGAATCGAGGTCAAATGAATCAAACTCACACGTTTGAGCAAGGAAGACAACTGTACATAATATGAGTGTTTTTGAGTCAAAGACTAGCTATTATCTTGGCAAAATGAGCTTATACAGTATCCTGTGCTGCATATTTGGCCGGCAGGGATTTTATTTCCCCTCAATCTTGATTTTCTCACTTTCTCTTTCGGTCTCTAGACCCCTTGCCTCTTTTTCAATGGAATATGCTTCATGACGACGATCTTTTATTTAATATTATAACACAATATGCAACATTCTCCTTCCCGTTAGCAATTCGCTGAAAATATGTATGTGCTCAGTGAAAGGAAATAGATAATTTCCGGTAGGGAATATCAATGGTTTCCAGCGCTAACCTCGATGGACATCAACGGGGTCGTAGAGACAGAGAGAAAGAGAGAGAGAGGCTACATGCGATAAAATGTTAGAACCATTTCATTCGAAGCTCTAAAAGAGTGTGTAAGTAGAATCAGAATCAGAGAAAATCATTTCTAATTCCAAAACGAGCGCAGGGGAGCGGCAGAAACGGTGCAAGGGAAAGGATAAGAATGAGAAAGAGAGAAAAAACAGAAATACAAAATATCATGGGCCTAAAATACCGAAACGGATACAGTACAAATATTGCTGAAAGGCATGAATTATTTTTGCAGATAACTTCAACTACTTTTGGCGCGCCATGCTTATCAAATTGTGCAATAACATGACACATTTTTTATAAGATTGGGTTGAAATGAGTTACGAAAATAGAGTGCGGGGATATAGTGGTGGCGAGTTGAAGGTTCACCCTACCTTGGGTTATTTCATTAGTTTTGATGAATTTCCGAGAATGACGCCTCGAAAAGGCGTAAGCTTTAATTCATTGACTCACATAATAGATTTCACTGATGTAGGCTTTACCCATTCGAAGCAATCTACTTGCGCAAATATAACGTTTCTATACTTTAGTTGTAAATGTAAAGTTAACTTTCTCTCACTCTCCTTTCCTCCTTCTACGAAATTCCACTGGGATTTCCTGTCAGAGCGAAAATGCGATTTATTTGAGAAAACATATTTTTGGCGATTTTACAGTAGATAGATGTCTGGAACAATACGTTCTACTTTATTTATCAGTGCGAGCAAGCCTTTCCAGCAGTATCCAGCTCAAACAGACCTGACTATTTTACTTCAAACTGGAGGCTACTTTGGTGAAGAGGAAGTAAATGAGGAAAGCGAAGTTATGAGAGAGTAACTAACTTTAAGAATTATACGAGCCCTGTTTTTATGATAATTTCTCTTAGGCTCTTGCTTCCTCTTAAAATATGCTAGTTTGTGGAACTACTGCTGATTATACGACATTGAGAAATTTCCGGACCGGAGAGACTGCGAATTACTCAAAAGAAAAAGTTGGTTATGGTTATCACTTGAGGCTCGAATGGAGAAAGATGATACAAGATTTTCAAGCTCCTTTCTTCTCAATGCTGTAGGCAAAAAGGTCAAGTTTTTTCAACCATTGTCTCATTTTTCAACCAAGAGGGGAGGCTCATTTGGCACAAAATGGAAAACAAAGAACGGATAGCACTCTTTAAAATTGCTTCCTTAAAAAGATGAGGACTATCCAAATCACGTAGTTTGTTTCCCCCTTGGAGCACCCTATTCCATATCAAATGCTGAATGCTTGAGTAGCACTACCGCCTGGAGCAAACAGGTGCACTGAAAACGGAATAAAAGATACAAGAACAAGAGCGCAGGGAAAACCGTATGACGTATTAAAAACATGAAAGTTACAACTAGTAAAAAAATGGCGTTCTTTTCTCCAACGCTCATAATGAAAACGTTCCTTTGTGAAACATGGACCTCTTGTCCATTAGATAAACTCGCGAAGTTCCACATGAAGGAGAAGAAATGATGCATTTGTTTCCCAGGAAAGTGGGATCCCATGATAAAACCTAAGTAACGCTAGAGGCAATTGGTATGCGGCTAAAATATGTCCTCGAAAAAATATGGATGCTTTGTGATGTGTCGTCTCCCATCTCACTTGGAACAACGCTTGTCGACTTTTTACTCCATCTGAACACCAAAGTTTGTCACAAAGATTTACGTATGAACTTTATTTTAAGGGATGCTCGAATGTGTCGTTAACTACACATTTTAGACTACAACATCATATTTAAATTTGTTTTGCAAACCAAAATAGTAGCTCATTTCCGAATGCCCGTGTAATCCAAAAAGTTAATGCCCACAGGATTTGATGGAGCGACATGCAAAGGGCCAAGATTTCCTTGTACCCGTACACTGAAAATTCCAGAAATAAATTTTACACGAATGCGATCCCTTGTCACGTTCAACTTAAGGGGGAAAATGTTTTATGTTAATTCCGTCCCGTCTCAAAAAAAAAAAATACGCTCATTTTATTTTCATCATTCAACTGTAAATAAAAATGGGTTAAAGTGGAAGCTAACGGCAGTCTTGGCTCTTTACGATGTTTCTCTTCAAATAAATTTTTTCGACACATGAGGGTCGTAGCCATTTCCCATCTATTGCGGTCTATGTAATATGTTTTGTGTGGAGGACGTAAGTTAAAACACAAACATATGTAGTTGTGCGGACGGTTTGGGTAATTTAGGAAAAACTGAGAATCAAACTCTGTACAAGCAGACTTTACATTTCCTGAGAACAATTCCTGATGCTTCTGGAAACTCTAGCTGAAGGAAAATTTTAGTTTACAGTTGGAAATATTTTTTTTAGTACGATGAAACATGCAACAAAGCCATATGTTACCGAAATAAGTGAATAATGAATGATTTCTTATGCGAAATTTAACAGTTTGATGGTGATCTTCAGCCTAAAGCCTACCATTCCAGGAATAACTTTCAAAGGTACACGAATACTTTTGCTTCTTTATGATATCTGGAGTGGAAGTAGTGTAACACTGTGTAAGAGACACCATAAAAACCATAAAGAATATTTAGTTGGTGAACTAGGAAAAATATTATTTTAAACGGGCTCTAAAAACTAATGTAGGCAACAGTTTGTTTTACTTTCTCCGAATAAACAGGAATATTAAGTCAAAGCGAGCAATATGCGACGTGGTCAGGTACAACATGAAACTACTTCAGATGAAATTGAAGCCCAACAAGTAAAAACCAGCTTTGTATTACATTAGTCAAATATGTTTACCTCTGTGCCAAAAATAAAGAAAATTTAAGGTAACGTTCCATTCGGTAAGCTACTTTTGCTAAATGAAACATAAATTATAAATATGAAGGATTAGAACAGAGATGTTGCTATCGCGTAGTTAGAGCCTGTTTCTATACTGCTGCGCTGATATATTTCAAATGAGTGTTTGGAGAAAGTTTAGGAACTATAAAAAACTGATATCGAAATATTCGTAACTTTCTGTCTATTCATCCCAAGTTAAAAATTAAATTACAAGAAGAAACGATCTGAATTAAATAGTCGTGATAACGAAACATAACCAAATACGAAACGAAAAGGTTACTAAAATTAACTACTACTTTCAGGTACAGTTTCCAACATTTAAACTTTACATTAGCCCATACGAAGAAGAAAGAATCGTAGTATGCTATGAAGTACTAGATATAGACTTAAGAATTATGGAACGAGTAGTTAGTAAAAAGACCTTGCGTAATGCTCAGTGAGTAGATAAAAACCTTATTGAAATTTTAGATCCATCCGCATCAAAGGACGATAGTTCCGGGGTGAAAGTAGAGCCAAACGAAACCAACTTTCTATAGGAGGTAGGTCATCCTGGAAACTGTTTCTGTAAACAAAGCAACAATTATGATGGTAAGTATATCCTCACTATGTAAAACATATATACTTTATACAGTTCAAGCAACAAATGTAAATACACAGGCGGATTATACGAAGCAAATGGGAATGAGCGTGAAAGAACGTACCTAGTCTTCTCTTATTTGAACAGAATGCGGCGAAAGGCGCGTCGAAAGTCCTTATTGAAAATGGTGTAGATGACTGGATTTAGGGCGGAATTCATGTAACCAAGCCAAAAAGCAATAGCAAAACCCCATGGAGCTACTTGACATGAAGGACAGAGAGGCTCCAGGATGTAAAGGAAGAAAAAAGGCAGCCAGCAAAGGATAAAGGAACCCATGATCAGACCAAGTATGAGCGTCGCCCGCTTTTCTTTTTTCCTCGCTATTCTTCTCTTCTCACGCTCCGGATCTCTCACCTCCTTCCAAGAGGAACGTGCAATAGAAAAAAAATAAAGAAAGGTACCTTGAATTAAACAAAATCCTTCGATGAATCTTTACTTTCTACATTTTTAGTATCGTGATGATACAATACCGTATATTACTATCTTCGTTTTTCTTATAAACGAAAATCACAAAAAAATCATGCTTTACTTATTCGCTACAGTTTTGAGCTCCAATCAACCATAACAAAAATGGCCAGCCAAACGTGCAACTCGTCAAATCTCTTCTTTGTTACCTTTCTGCGTATGGCACGGTCCAACTCTCTTTCCCTCGCATATTTTTTCGCGTAAAAATTGCTACACTTTATTAATTGCACGCCAAGTAAATACACACTTTTCAAAACATACACATTTTTTTATGCTAAACGGAGAGAGCTGCGAAATAAATACAGATTACATAAATAAATGCGTTAATTTTACAAAGAATAGGGAATGTAAGTTATGTGTTACTTACATACAAAATATTTTTTTTAGTTGGGAATCTCACAATATACAAGTTAAAAAGTTAATTCCATTTATCGATTCGTATTTAAATTTAGATAATTCAGAGAGACTGTGCAAATAATAAAGCAAGAGCCAGCACGTGTCCTTAGGGTGTTTCTTATGCAAAGTTAAAGGGATAGGAGTAAGGATAGGCTAAGTATTATTTAAAATCATAAGGACGACTTTTATTAGTGGTATTAGTTAAATAGTATAAGGGATTTGCCCAAGGGGTAATGTAGGAAAAAAGTTTTGTTTTGGGTTAAAACTACGTGAAAAAAAACTAAGCAAATCAAGTAGCCAGCATGACATGGCATCATCATAAATTTAACAAGAAACTTTGTCATTAAATACATCATGAAAAGTTAAAAGGTAAACGCTAATCCCTGAATTTATTTCATGAGTTACCATAGAACAACCCACTGGCGATAGTCATCATCTTTACGATACACACGTGTCATTATACAACGTTGGGCGCGTCGAAATATGTTTTGTTTTAACGACTCGAGTACTTGAGAACGAGCTTGACTCGATTTTTTTTCGTCCATTAGATGAGCTGAAACTTGATACTTTTATTCTTTCCTGTAGGCTCTGTGGGCTGTGTCGTTGAGTCCGTAGATGATTGGCGCGAGAGTGAGTCTACATTGCCTTTTTTATATGGCTTTGAGGCAAGAAATAAAAAGAGAAAGGAAACTGTTGCTGAATCGTTTCCGGTGCAACATAAGCTTTGAGTAATGCCGTACAAGGCCTTTTTAATACATTTTTACGAGTTTTCATGCTACCATCACCATCATCATCATCGTTGTAAATACTAATAGCTTAAATTATACTATGCCACCTCACCCCACCACATATAGATACAAAGTAGGCCGTGTTGTATCATGCAAAAGAGTAAAGTGGGCCAGAGTCTAAGTACTATATGATTTGGCTCTTTGTGAAGCACATTACATTCGGCTCGGGTGGCCAAAACGCATAAAAACAATTTTATGGGTTTGAAAAATCCGAGATTAATCAAGTGTAGTGTGGTGTTGCAGCATCAAAATCATCACACTAATTTTCTTCCAGTCTGTGAGATCCAGTCGAAAGGAAAGAGTTAAAAGAGAATAAGACCTAGAATATTTTACTAGATACAGTGTTCCTTCCTAAAATATGACTCATGGGGCCATGGTCAGACTCCATTAAGAGGAACTAAGGGCTAACCTCTCATTTACTCATAGAATTCAAGTAAAGTGCATGCTGTGCGAGACGAATGACACGATTACTATGTTCCCAATCACATACAAGTCATATGCCAGAGTTTTTATGTGATGTGGTTCATGTTCTCGAAATGAAAACTACGCTATAACATATATTCCAAATTGCTAGTTTACACGTAACTTTTAGAAACATGGTTTATTTGGAGATTAATTACCAAGTTTAGAATTTCATGCAAGAGAAAGTTTATAGGATCATCAATACGAAACATACTTTGATTCATGCGCAATATTTCTACTTTGCGATTTCGTTAAACTGCATTACTCAAAAATCAGTAACTCCTTCTACTGGCTTCAAATTCAAATATTATAGAGCAGATTGTATGGAAAGCTAGATATTTCCACTGAGAAATAGAATTTGAAAGCTTATATTAATTATAGTAACGTAATGATGATAGCAATAAGATCCACGCACGAACTAGCCCGTGCCATGATCGAGTTGCACATTCGAAAATGCGGGTTGTCTAAATAAAGCGGTTGTAAAGCGTGTAACGGTAATAAAAAATGACTAGAATGAATTGGGACGTGGCACTCAAATGTATTGGTTAGTGTTACAAGGGTGAATGCAAGAGGGGTGAAGTGAAACAAGTGGAAGGGGAAAGGGGTGCTCGAGCAAGTAGTGTGTAGATTAAACGAGCGACTTGTTCTCATTTTGCACGTTTACTCTGGGTTTATTGAGTGCGAAAGTGTCTTACTTTAGGGGAGGGAAGCTTTCCCATGTCGAGTACATCTCGGCGTGCCTTGTTAGAGGCAGATTTCTTGCCAAAGAATGGTTGACACAGGCGGAGTTTAAGTGGCTTGACAACAGCGCATCGGCTCACAGCACCAGAGTCGGATGAAGATGGTTCCACGTCGCTGACCGGGTCCATGTCCAACTGGAGTCGAGAACAGGAACGGGACAAGGTCCCCAAAATATGTACATCCCCATTCAAACTTAAACTGGAAGAAGTTCTCCAAATTGTAGGAGTTTCAACTCGTAAGAAATGGAGTTTGGATCCTTTAGACTTTTTGGCGCTAGAGTGACTGGTAGAACCTTCATCAGGTCGACTGCTACCATTAGATTGGAGCTCAGACATCTTATTAAGTTCACTTACAGCCAAAGTGGATTGTTGGTGAGGGAGGCGGTTGCTAGCACTACTGCAGTCCTCCTCTGTAGCGCTCTTCTTCAAGTGTACTGTTGGCACGAGAGGTTGTTGGTGATTAGGCTTGTCCGCTGTGTCACTGTCCCGCGTAGCGTCATCCTGACCCTCTATCTCTATTTCTTCCCTGGAACAACCAACTTTGGGCGAGTCTTGCTTCTCAATCACAAGCTTCTTGCTCGCTTTAGGACTCGTGTCGCAGTTTTCGCAGCTATTACTCTCTCCTTCCATGTTACATTGGCCATCATTGGAGACAGCAGCTGCTTCATCACTTGTCATCATCACATCAGTATTATGCAATTCACTTTTACTCTGTAAATTATTAGTTCTCTTGTCTACTTTGTCAATGGTAACAATCCTCTCTTGAACTTGTTCACCACCGTCATCAGTACTATTGTTACTCGATTGGTGTTTCTGTTGCTCCTGCTTCTGGTCTTTCTCACTGGAAGCAGCTAGCTCGGGTGAGCAACTCTCTACTGTAATCTCAGGCTTAACAATAACTTCATTTTTTCCTGTTAATGGTTCCTGGAAGCCCACTTGTTTTATCGTTCGCCCATCTGGCGTAGTTGGAAGGCTAGGAGTGTCACCGCCTAAGCATTTATTTGTACCACCCTCTTTGGAAGCTATAGCTTGAGGCAGTAGACATCCACCTGGAGACGATGACGATGTGGTCGCCTTCCTCGTTGAGCCTTCATTCACGCTGTCTCCACCAACACTGCTGCCTACGCCCTTACTCCTCTCCTCAATCTCAATGGCAGTCGATGAAGGGGGTTTTGGCTTTGGTGGCTTTCTCACTGCTCGACGAGCTCGAGCTCTCGCCGCAAAATAAATCCTGATGTAGACAAAGACCATAATACAGCTTGGGATGTAGAATGAGCCCAGTGCGGAGTACAACACGTAGCCGATTTCTTTGCTCAGCTGCAAAAAAAATCACAAAAAAAAACATTAGCAATTCCATCAAAAAGAAAGGTATAAATTTTACTTCCGCATTTGCTTTCAAACTCTACTTCTGCTTCCACTACATCTATCCTTACCCCATGCGCATTTCGAGAAACCAGTTATTAAATCATTTTCTCAACATATGAAAGAGAAAGTTCTTCTGAGAGGACAATGACATAAGTCAAGAGAAGGTCATCATCATCAACTTCCTCCCATCCATATACAAAGACTTAAATTGTATCCCTACCTTCACCATGATCACTTCCTCTTATAAAAAGGGTGCAACTTTTCAACGAAAATTGTTACTTAGTGGCCACATCAGTAATTTTGGCTCGCTTTTGCGCTCCCCCTATTCCTCCCTGGGCTCATTTCCCATCCACCACCGCCACCACCGCAGCTAATGAGTACGTATCCTTCACAACCACTATCACTACTTTTCATGAAACAAACTCACTTTTCATCTTCTCTTTCATTATGCAACCAAGGCTGCATCATATGATAAATAGTGAACGATCAGATTTAACAGTGATAAGGGAAATTGCTATGGTCACATATCACTTATAATTACTATACGGTTAATTAACATTTCCTGATTTCTCTCTTGTGCTGTCATTAACACCAAAAATTAGTGATGGTACTACCTACCTAAAACTTAAAGATAATGTGACATTTTGTTGTCTAAATGAAACCCGTAGTAAGTTTAGGTAGTCAGGGTCTTATAATTCCCTCCTGTAACATCTAATTATCTTCAGTCTATTCCATTTAGCTTTCTATTACACCAAATAAGCTTAGTCTTTACGAACATTAAATTCTACAATTCTCCTTTGGGCAGTGAGTTACATAACACAGAAGTTATATAATTCATAAATTAGTTTATTACTCGCAAAAGACCTAGAATCTAAGTATTTTCTTCCCTAAAAGCAAGATTTTGCGACAACGTTGCATAATTACTTAAAGGAATCAAATGAAGACTTTCGACGCCGATCAATAGTTTACGGAATGTTTTCTGGGTTTCATATCACATCTCTGTAATCTTATCTGATATGAAGAACATGCTTTCTAATTTAATGTTTGACTAAACTAAGCTAAACTAAAACAATTCAGTACAAAATTTTTCTGGAATAGCAGTGAACATGTTGTATGGTTTGGCAGAAACCATAAAGAATGCAGTGTCAACATCCATACAATTACTTTTCAAAATTCTTCGAATGATTGTACACATTTTCAATGTTGAGTTTTCGTATGGTTTTTTGGCATCAATTTCATATGAAAAACGATGATGACAGATGTGTCATCTTCCTAGTTTGTTCTACAGTGAATCTACTGGATTTTGCCTTTTGCTTAAAATAAGCGTTGCTTTGGAAGATCTATTTGAGATCTTTCATTCATTTTCCACTGCAAGAATGAAAATCTAACAAATACTTAAGCTATATTGTCCAGTAGTTGACAAAAGAGAAATAATATTGAACAAATAAAGGATTTGCCGAAACGAAACAAGTCTGATTTATTTCCTTATGAATATCTCTACTGGTTTTGTCGAGCCAACATTAATACGGTAAGAAACAAATTGATCCTCTTTTTCAATTTTTTCTTGCAAAACACAGCATTATTTGTAAAATCTATGTATAAAATCGATTACTCCCAAGTCCTCACTGCATTTTTTCGAAAATAAGATAAGTAAGCTTAAATTTTGTATAAAATATTGGTCGTCACAACGAAAGATCTTCTTCCTTTTTTGCGATTATTCAGGGAATCTGAATTATTACTGTGGAGAAATGGGTTTGTCAAGACATGAGCTTACATAGGATACGCAGTTATGTTCCACTTTTGTAGCCAGGATAAAAAAAAACAGATTAATTTTTTCCCTATTTTACATAACAAACTAGGCGAATAAAAATATCTTAGGCTTTATCCCTGACGTCCTTGCATTAGGTTCGTCGGTAAGAATTGATAAAAGTTCTGTTGTAGCTGGTTGCTACCCTACGTCAAACTGAACTGAACTTTAAACGGCGAATGTTTTCAATGATTTTAAATTTATCTGTTATTATAATATTCGGACATGCCACGTTCAGATAAGCTAAGCATGTTTTTTATGATTACGAATTTAGTTCAAATTGTGTTGAAGGGGTGTGACTCTATACGTTTGTTGGTCACTAGTGGGACACTGTATTAACTCTTTACTACTGCCTGATTTTCAACAAGCCTTTCAGTTAATATCTGGCGACAATTTAATTTTGAGACTTTACATTTTCTTTCTTACCTACAATACTTTCATTTCGAACGAGTAACAACGACGCATTGTTTTCCTTTTAAATCATGTTTAGAGGGAAAATTTTCAGAATGCTTTAGGCTCTTCTTTCTTCCATGAAAAAGTCACCCTTCCTCCAAGCAAAGAGAGAGAGAGATAAAGGTAATGTAAGTTACCATAACAAACAGAAGTAACGTCTAGCAAGAGAAACTGTCAAAATATATGCTTGTTATAAATAATAATTGTAAAAAAAATTGGCAATTGTTTCATGAATCTATAAATGAAGAAACAGTATCATTGCGCAATAATAATGCCTTGCGTATATTTTAATTTTACGCATTACTCTTTCTAGCGAGTTACTGGTATTTTTGGGCGAATAGGCTTATCATAAGGCTCAGTCATTAAAAATATGGGATTCCTTGTCAGATAAAACTCTTGCTCACCGCTAACTATAAAAATGAAAGAATCGCCGGAAATCATTCCATTTCCCATTATTACAT
>JAANSQ010002055.1:0-12980 GCA_036850885.1 Lepidocyrtinus dapeste | reverse complement strand
ATAGATGAACATGATCCTACGTTAATACTTAATATTCTATTCTACTCATGTCGAAAATTTTTAAGCCTTTGAATACCACACGGACAGGGAGGAATTTCTCGCTCATGCTTTTCACTATTTCTTTCACTTTTTTGAGTCTTTTGAACCTTTAGAACAAAAAAAATGTGAAAGAAAGAATATTTTATGGATTAAAATGGGCAATGAAAGTTCAGCAATGTGTAATGCTATTGATAGAACAAAACAACCTAGAGGAGCCAGAGGAGGTCGACTGGAGCCACTGGAGGGTGGTATTTGGTATTTAGGTAAGCTTCCCACTTGCATCCATTCGTTCGAGAACAAAACCGAAAAATGATTATTACCGCTTAATTCCCCTATGAAATTTTGAAATGGGGATTGTTGTGAATCGGAATACGGACAAGGGAAGTGTTCGAGTTTACGACAAAGTTGAGTTTGCTTAAGTTGAACGCCATTACTGATATGAAATAATCATCTGTAGTCATTTTGGGTACAGATAGAAAGTCGCCCGAGAGGAAATTGTGCTATTTAAAAGACAAGATAGAGAACTAATAAACTATGTCATTGGAAAAAACAAGACGTTTTCCCCATAACGTGTTGTATGAAATTGAAAAAAACCGAAATTCCCACGGTTTAATTCTTGGCAGTTGGTCTTATTATTTTTAATTTTTATGTTCAGGTTTGACAGTTTTGATTCCAATCTCGGACCAACCTTGTATAGGTAAATATGTTTTCAAAATAGATGGGGAATTTGTCACTTTTTAGTAATGAACCTGACCTGGGACGGGATTTTCTACTAGTATCACATAAAATTTCAGAAATAATGTGTAAAAACATCAAAACACACAAGCCCAAACTAAACAAAACTCCGTTTGAATTTTCACAATTCATGTATCTTCTCGTATACTTCCCTTGTAACTATTAATATCTTGTTCGACACTTAAAGTTTACAGCTTATGATGCATATGGCGATGATGAGGTTAATGGGGGAATGGTTTCTTTGTTGATTTTTATTGTTATTACTCCTAAAATTGTACTGTATCAATATGGTCCATACGAAAACTCTCCGGATCACACCCCACCAAGCCATACTAACCCTTCTTAAGCTTAGCTTAGGTTTCATGGAACATGAGAGTGAAATGTAAAAGGATAGTGTTTTGTTTGATGGTGGCATTTTACAAAACTTCAAATGAAATATTATATACGAAATGTACACTTACCATCTCCAACCCAATCCAACCCATCCAACGTTTTCATATTGAATCCTACGTAGACTTTTCACCGCTTTCCTTCAGTTCGGTTTATAGAGCAATTTTGGTTTTGTTTATGGAGCACTTGAAAAGAAACAGCGTAGGGGGAAGAGGAAGACCGCTTTTGTATACGCCTGCTTCGGAATACATTAGTTGAAGTGGTCCAAAAAAATGATTATAGAGGTTTCAAAACTACAGAAGCCTGGCAAGTGCAGATAAAACATTCATTTTCTCTCACTTTGTGTCATCATCCCCATCAACGTCAAACACAGCGAAAGAGTAATGACTACATAGCCACACACGTTATATGGAATATAATGTGGAGCTTTTGGTGTTTCTGTCCTCTCCTCCAGCTAGAAATAATTGACGTGTGGTTTCGCAACTTTTTCTCTGTGGAGTAAACCCTTTTGTTTTGACTAATTTATCCCATTCAGTAAACTAATTGATGCTGCTTTTATTCATCGCGAGCGAGTTCATGTTGGAACGTTTGGAGGAGCCTGTAGGGCTGCCCTTTTTTGTATTTGGTAGAGTTTCGAGTTTCGGATGAGTCACTTAATGGGCGGTAGGTATATTTATAGACTTCAGACCAGACTCAAAGTACGAAACGACGGAGATTGAAAACTCAAAGAGAAAAGGATTTTTTCATCTCTGTTTCCTCCAAAAATATGTGCGTTTCATCAACCTTCATCTACTACTCCAAATAAAATGACTAGGGAAATAAGTATGTTTCCTCCAGTATACCTGCTGGATAAAATCTAAATCTGGAAATATTTAATTTAGATTTTAAATTCAACGGAAGTTTAATTTGGAGGTGACGGCTACTGAAATTGGGTTAAGTGGAAGCAAATTGCAAACTGAAATCGTTCCAGAAATAGAAAGTGTGCAAACGTCTTTCTGGACTTGTAGTTCTTAAAGTAATTTTTCTTAATAAATTAAAATTTTGCTACAATTTGTTTCCCTTCCTTAGGTTCAGATTGTTTGCCTGTCGGCGGCAGTTTTACTGGCGGGCTTCACAATAGGGTTCTCCATTGGGGTCCACGAGAAAGGAAGAAGTGTCCGTGAAAGTTCTTCTACTCTACACTCGCATCATTCCCACAGCCCCAGCTCTAGTCTACATTCCTCTACAGATACGAATTCGAATAGTTTAGAAGATGAACCGGAGGAACAACAGAAACCAACTAGAGTTAATTCCAACGAGGAGAAAACTTCCACGGATTATTACCAAACCAGTGGCACTCAGAACTCCGCACCACGTGAGGGCAACGAGAGGGACCCTAGTTTTCACAAGCTTTTCATAGAATTAAGTGCTGATAGCATTCGTCACAATCTAAGGTAAGAAAATTCATATTGCCCCATAAAAAATAACACACAATTACTGGTAAACATAATCTACCAATGAGACCTCCACCAATTCCAACTACACGCAACTTAAAGAAAAACGCAATAAAACAGTTTTCAAACGGCACAAGCCCAAAAAAAATGAATTGGATTTAAGCGGAAATGGAGTGATTTGTGTAAACTCGAAAAATTTTCTGAATTTAGAGACGTAGTCGTGTTTCAGCTCTAGTTCCAGTCTATGCGACACAGTAGACTGTAGACCTAAAGGAAATCTATAAAACCACCTGAAGGCCTATTGAATTACCTGCGTAAATGAAATTTTAATAATGGCTTTCTCCGATTCCAATGTTCATTCAATAAAAGTTGGAAACCCTTTTAGAAAATTCAAATCTCTTCGACCCCAATCCTGTTTTACATTTTACATTTCCCATCTTCTAACAGTTCCAACTTCCAACCGGAAAGAGAAAAGGATGGGGGAGCGTATGACATTTTCAAAGGAGAAAGTATGGAGAAAGCGCACGTGTATACATTGAATTAAGTTTCGTTTGAGGGATTCGATTTGTAGGAACTGCGAATAGGCAGTTTTATTGCTTTGTCTGATGAATTCCTATCAACTTTACTAAACAGGGGGGAAACTTGGACTTTGTTTCCAAAATTTAAACCATTTTGGTCCTCATTCAGCCTGACATTTTCCTTTAGAATCTTTAGAATATTTCATAAAACGAAAACAATTTAGCTTTGTGATCACATTTGGCCTTCGCTACTTCCACAGTTCCAGTTGAATGAACCCTATAGAACAGAAAGGCATTTAGCATACACGTGTTTTCTCGTGTTTACGGGGACCGGAAATTAATTACAAAACTTGCTTTCACTCCGAGAGCTTGATACTACGCTCTTGTTTTACGACCTCTTAAGGAAAAATATTACAAATTGAATAAAGCGCAGAGAGTATAGAAAGTTCTCCAGGATTCTTAGTCAAATTCAAACAGGTAATGTCCATTAGGTACAGGAAGGAAGAGCCAATTCAATTTGAGATCATGATGAGAACGTTAGCTGTTTGTGAGCCAAGCGAAGCATAGACTTCAGAACGAAGGTAAACAATAATGGAAATACGAGTACGCTTCAAAGCGCTCATATGTAATATTCGATTCAGCATATTTTCTCCCTTCCGATCATGAAAACTACAGAGAGTAAAGTAGGTAAATGTAATTTCCAGAAAGAATATTGTCAAGGAAATCTCGAGAAGACTCCAGAACTGGAGAACTGGAGAATTTTCTTAATGTGATAGATTCAGTAAAAAAAAGTTTTTTATTCTTTCATGTAATTCATTATGTACCCTGGCTTCATAAATCATACGCATTTTTCTTGTTCGGAGGACATAAAACTGGCTAAACATTCAGAAAGTTTTTTTTTCTCTTTGGAAGATCTGCTTAAACTTTCTAAATTTTTTTCTAGGCGGATGACTCAGGAGCCGCATAACGCTGGGACGGTGGAGGGCAAGTCTATGGCCATTGCTATTAGGGACCTCTGGCGGAGCTTTGGACTTTCCGTGAGAGTGGAACAACATAAGGCGTTGATAACCACGTAAGACAAAATCTCCACAGGCTTGTACACTCCCCATCTATTACATAGAACCTATTTTGTCGTGTCGAAATACCTGCCGTTTTATGAGTAATTTCGCCCCATGCGCCATGGAAAACTTTACAGAATTAATTGCTTTTTCATATGTCCTGCAGCAAAGTTGTGTAGTGCAGGTCCAGTATGTAAATGCGTACAAGTTTTCCTTTCGCTTTCTCCACCGCGGCGGAGAAAGTCATCTGGCTTAACTTTCCCTATTTTCGTTGCACCCCTTTAGCAAATTTTAAAAAGGATGCAGAGTTTAACTTATTTGAAGAAGGATTAGCTCTCTTGCGATTAAGTATCGTACCGTTACATCACCAACTTCAAACCCCAATTTATCCATAATCTCTGGGTTTCACAACTTTATTTAGGTTAGCTGAGTTTATGGGCGGAGGAGGAAAACGATGATGATACAAACTAGAGATATTATGCTGATGTAGGATTTTTTCTCCATGGTCCCTTGGGACCTTTTTAAAAAAGCGTTTGGATTGGTTCGGATCATCAAGCTGGGATCATTAAGGAAGTCATAAAATTTTTTTCATACACTCATTCATAAAATATGCTGCAATCTCCCTGATTACTTTCTCATTCTTTTAGTATATACCGAAGGAGTAGATTGCAAACGCAGTGTAAAAGTCAAGGAAAGTACCTACGTGCCTCCAGCCAAAATACTTTTTTATATCTATGGAATTTCTCTAGGTCTCCCGAAGAACTCAGTTTGGAGTTCTAGTTCCAAAAGGCTAGATTTTGAGATTTTGGTAGATGGGGAGAGAAGCACTATCCAAATGTTAATTTTTATTAAAATTTAGGCTACATGGGAAAAGTTTCAGTGATTTTTTATCACTGTCCTAATTTATTCTTGCATTGCGTTGACATAATAAACCAGTTTCGGACATGACACCGACCAAGACACCGTTACATACCACCCTGGAGCTTCTACGTGGTGTGATGGAGGATGTAGGTATACTGCGCAGTTTAGGGAAATGAGTATCATCATCATTATGAAGACATTAAAATGCCAACTTATTTACATTTTCCGAGGATGAGAAATCTCTATAGTTTTGGGATACTTGAAATACTTTTGCTTTAAAGAATGTGTGGAACCTCCTACAAAATAAAGCAATTTCCGGCTGGAGGATTATTAAAAGAGAAAACTAATTGAGTAAAATGTTCCTGATGCGTGTGAATTATGGGGCGAAATGCAATTGCAGGATGACCTCTTGCTTTCCTTAGTTCCTAGAGTTTGCTTAGGGACTCCAAGCAAAATCTAATTTGGTGTGGAGTGTGTATGTGGAGGTACTATAGTACTTTCGTAAGTATTTTATATTCCAGGAAGAAAATTTGGCAAGGATTATGACTACATTAGCATATGAAATTAATAGGACATAACCTCCTTTCCATAACCACGAGTATAATGAAAATCAACCACGAAACCAAAACCATACACGGATGAAAACCACAAAAAACATTTCGCTTTGATTCAATTTGTGAAAAAGTTTCATAATTGGGGATTCGGGATCATGTTCATATTCATGATGATGACAGTAACTTTCCCAAGGGAACCTACGAGTGTAATGACACGGGAACACTGTTAGCTTTCATGAGGAGATTGTACGTTGGGTCATGAGTATTGGGCTGTTTGCGAACGGAAACGGGAATGAAACTCGATTTCACTTCCGGGTACATGTCCAATCCGTATTATAAACCTTAAGAATTTGCAATCACGAGCAAAATACTCAAAATTTTCCCAAGGGAACCTACGAGTGTAATGACACGGGAACACCGTTAGCTTTCATGAGGAGATTGTACGTTGGGCTGTTTGCAAACGGAAACGGGAACGAAACTCGATTTCACTTCCGGGTACATGTCCAATTCGTATTATAAACCTTAAGAATTTGCAATCACGAGCAAAATACTCAAAATTGAAATGGGTCATGTCAAGCAAACGATGAAAAGAGAAAGCAGATCATTTCCTTTCGTTTTGAATGCGAAGCATGCACAAAGGGCAAAGCCCAGACACGAAAGTTCATAGAAAAAGATGAGGTTACAGTTCCATCAAGAAAGGGAAGCGTTTGTCGGTTTTTGAGTTTTTTTTTGATGTGACTGCCATAATTTGAAAGTGGAGTGAACAACCCCTCCAATTGTTTTAAATTACCCTATTCGTGTAACTTTCCAAAGTGAATGAAACATTGAGGTTTTGACTATTTTCTGAAAGCTTTGGATTGTCTAGTCTGTCTAGTTTAGCATGGATTGCATGGAGCCAGGGAATGATCGCCTTAGGCATAAGCTTAGGAAAAAAAGGCAGCCGAGCATAAGTGTCCTGACCTGGAGATACCCTAGATACTAGATAACCATCTGATCTAGTCTTGAAGCACGTTTTATTCTGATTTAGCCTAATCAAGCGAACTGTTCTGTGTACCCTTTTGGGTTTTTAGATCGACATTGGCAATGGAACTGAATCTTCATAAAAACTGAGTTGCTCGCGTAGTCTCTATCTCGTCCTTTGGTTTGTTTTTCGTCCAGGGGAATAATAATCCCCTGGAGAACAAAAAGTAGTCTTTGGGTTTTGAGGAGGTAATATAGATTTCATTTTTTAAAGGGAGACTAGGACTAGACTCCAGTAGGGGAATCACTCGCGCCCTAAAAAACTCGTTGACACGAGAAGGCAACGTCTTTGAGGAGAAGTGAAGATAATAAAGTGGAATAAATAAACCAACTCTAGAAAAATATGTACGCAATCATTTCACATCACAAACTGTACGTTTCACATTCACACTAGACCACATCTAGATACCACCGCTCCAAAAAAGGATTCTCCAGGATACACCACAAAACCAATCCATTTATCCCAGTGTTTTAGATAGCAAAGGTGTAGAAAAATACACAAAGTGAATACAATCCATAGCTCACATTTCAAAAAACCTTTCAGTCTGTGAGGTTATTTTTCTGCTTTCGACGATCAAGTGAAAACTAAAAACCCACTGGAATTCCATCCCTGGCTTGGCTTTGTTTTCACCCTGATGCGATAAATGATGGTGAAAGCTAGAAAAACAGGATCAAGGAGAAAATGATGAGAGGAGATGAAGCGTATGAATGCCTTCGAAAAAATGAACATTCCATTTCAGCTAGAATCAATGCTCTAATGTGAAAGTGAAGCCTTTGTTTAGATTTTGTACTATTCAAATAAATTGATTTTTGAAGATGGGTGAGTCTTTAAATTATTTCTTAAGTTGGACTATATTTCTTGGACTTTTTCGAATGAATTATATTTACTCCGGTCGTGTGTGAGGAGAAGAGTGGGAGTAGGCGATAAAAGTTTTTAATTATTGGATAAGCAATCCTCGGAATGATTCATGTGAACAAGAGAAAGTAAAATCCAGTAGCAAACTACCAAAGTCAGTACAATCATATCATGGTTTAACAGAAGGAAGCTGTTAAAACTGTTACAAACGTAGCTAGAAGGAGATTTTCAAAGGGCTACGGCGTTTAAACTGCGTGCATGTTTTGGTTTAAAGGATTCAAAGTATTTTAACGTTCTGCCACAAGCCACAATCGCCTCAGTATTTGACCCAAGCAAGTACATAGGTCGCAGTTTTCGACTTTGTAATCAATTATCAAGAGCTTTTTAATGAGACATCACAAGCCATTGGCTCTAATTTAAAACAAACATTCCCTTCACCCTTGACACCTGATCTTGTGCGTTGACGGATATGGTCCAAATGTTTACAGCTCACCCTTGGGATCCGAGATTCTCATTACCAAGCTTCAAATAAATCGGTTCACGCGTTCAACAGTCACCAGACTGACAGATGGGCTGGATTTGGTCCAAATGTTTACAGCTCACCCTTGGGATCCGAGATTCTCATTATTAAGCTTCAAATAAATCGGTTCACGCGTTCGACAGTCACCAGACTGACAGATGGGCGGACGTATCAAAATCAAAACTTAACATCGCAAGCTCAGCTACTTAATAAGAACTGCAGGAAATGTCTCAAAATACCCAAATCTTACATAATTCCTAGGAATTTTATAATGAATGGTTACTTCTGCCTACAATAGAAATCAAGTAGAGCAGGGTTGATATTTCTTTTCTGGCTGGATAAATAATCCACTTAAGCACTTGAGCTTTTAGCTTAGAATACACAATTGTTGTTTTGCTCAAACCTTAAAGCAATTTATTTTCTTTTGGCTACACTTCTCATTAAAAATCGTGCTTTATGGTTTAACAAAACAACATTCATTGTCACACAATTTAGTATGCAATACATAGTTAGACTTTAGACTTGCTTATTGCTATTGTCATCATTACTCTCTGCTCAAATATATTTTGTATACAAAAGGACAAAACTTTCAAAATGTTTCGAAATTCCCCGCCAAAAACCAGCTTGAGCTTGAAGCTTGATGAGACTATATTTTTCACTGGGTGAGGAAATGTGTATAAAACACTTCATCTCTTTTAAACATTAATGTTTCTAACCGCTTTTTGAAGCTCTCATTTTGGCAAATATTAATGCGCTCCATCAACACTAAAAAGTCTTTTTAGGGAAAAGAGTTCAAATTGCGTACGCTCATATTTATGTATATTCTCCGGGAAGTTACCTAAATTTCCCAAGAGGCTCTTCTAGGAAAGAAGGAAAAGGGTGAGATGCTTATGAAAATATGAATTGAGCTTGTAAAAAACTTTTCTCCATAATGGCACTCTATTTTAACTAGAGTAATGCTTGGAAATTTGCATAAATAATCATTAAAAAGACCGTGATTAATCCACATCTGGGCTTGGTGAAAGTATCATAAAACTAAGCTATTTTGGAGCCTCCGCCATACTTGATAACAAATGCTTTTGAGTTCTAAGCCGCATCAATCCCATCCTCATTTTCCCTCCATAATTGAAATGCTCAGTCAATCTAAAAAATGTTTTTTTGTCTTTTTTATATTCTCTCCTTTTTTCTTGGTCAAATCATCATCCTTTTGAAATACCCGGAAAATCTTTTAGATAAAAATTTTCACATTATTTTTTTCCAGGTCGAAAGAAGTCAATCTGGTGGAGGTTGTCGATCGAAATGGTTCAGTGCTCTTTACAACATCCTCTACTACAAGTTCTGGGGAAAGTGGGGAAAGCACTTCATCCACAGCATCTACTGGCTTTGCAAACTTCCGTCCAGTAATTGCCTTTTCTCCAGCTGCCAATCTAAATGGTAAGCCTGTGTTCTGCCATTTTATTCTGTCCGTGTGTCATAAAAACCTGACCCCGTCTTGTAACAGTTTCAAAGAGTTTATGTCAAAAAATAAAGATGGTCCCATATAGGAGAAAAAATCCATACGTATTTTCTTAAAGATACTCTGGATATTTTTTCCTGGGCGAAATAATGCAAAAGTTAATACTATCTCTTTAGTAGGGTGATGTCCATCCAGTTGTTTCCCTCCAAGGGAAGATGCATGTGCGCCTCTTGTTCTTGTTTGTTATAGCCTAGCTTGACTTAGCCTCGTTTTTTCTGTTTTGAAACTTTTATGAAGGAAAAAACCACATGCCTTTTTAGGATAAGATCATAAATTGGTTTGCAATATGAATGAGTTATAAGGAGGAAGTGGAGAAGACCTTAATGCCACCGGATTGACTTAATGGCTTTTCGCTTCGCTTAGTACACAAACCGAAGAAACTTTTCTAAATGGGATTAGCCTCGAATGGAACGGAACAACCTTATGCTCTCCCTAACCCACATTTCTTTCATATTATTTATAGCGAAAAATTGCAAAAAACAGTTTTTGAACATTTTTTTTTCTCCTTGTAGCTGTGTTTTTTTTTTCATCATGTTATTGACGTACTAAATTATTATCTTTTGGTAGTATCCATTAAATTGTAGCTGGGGTCAGTATAGGGATATTCTATAGCAATTTTTCGTACGAAAAACATAAACTCGATGAAAAACTGCCTAAATTCGGTGTTTAGTTCGTCCACGAGTGAGGTTTTAGGTTCACGTCCTTATTGGTCCCGCTTAAATATCTAGGGCTTAATCAGCAATCGCGTCTAATCGGCAAACAAAATATCATATTCGACAAAATTACCGTTTTAACCTTGCGACCTTTGCGTCTAGTCTATCATTATGATACGGTCATTGAAGTTGTTGATGAGATGCGAATAATGCGATACACAGTTTGCGTAGCTTTAGCTTTCCTCCTTTGATACGTATTTAGAGAACCCGGAAATTGTGAGAAAATGGGACCATGTTCCCATCCTCAATTCTTAAGTTATCCCAGCTCACCACTCGGAATCCAACTCTGCTAAAAAAAGTGAAGCTAAAAGGAATTCCCCAAGATAAATGTCAGATCAGAGGCTAAATGGGTGTAGACAATGGGCTTGGGTGGCTGACCTACAACCAATTTCTCTCTTTTGATGTGGAGAAATGAGACAGGATAAAAAATAAACATGGTTGGGTTAGCAGATTTAAAATAGGATAAGATAGAATCCTTATTCCGCCTAGAGACTCGAGGATACCATCCTAGTATCCAAGGCTTTTACAAGTTTTACCTGTATTTTATATTAATGGATGGACATTTACCCCATGGACAGGTTAGGATCTTCCTACGAATCCAACATGTAACGCTTGAGTAAGCACGAGTGAAACAAAATAAATTTTTGTATCGTATCCCTAAAATCCCTTTTCCTCGTTTAAAATTTGAATTTTTAGAGGATCGATGAAAGGCTACAAATATTGAGACGTTGGGTGCGTTTCGGGGGGTAAATTGTGAAATGAACCCTGGAAATGAAATATTGTCTTGGTGAAAGGACAAGCATTCTGAGAAAACTGGATGGAAATTCATATTGGAAATTTTTTACGCTTGTGTGCTTCCAGGGACACTCATTTATGCTTACTATGGAAGACCTGACGACCTGGAGTTTCTTCGAAGGTCCAGCATTCTCTTGAACGGATCTATTGCATTAATTCGCTTCAGCAGGATACATCCATCAATTGTGGTATGACAATCTACCTAGTTGTACTTAGTCCCAGCACTCCAGCTTCATATCTAGACTCCGGGTTTGGGATATGGACCACTGTAAATACAATCCAAGAGACATAAAACGTCCATATATTTTCTCCTTTCCTGTTTTCCCCTGATCGCAAAGCTACACAAAATGTTCTTTTATGTGGCTTGGTTTGTGTGTGTGTGGTTGAAAGGTAAAAAATGCGGATGACAAAGCCTAACTAGTAAATACCGAGTTATTTATTTGGACGGTGAAAAATTTATGGGCTTCTTGGAATTTTTACCTTTTAAAATGGACATTTTTATTTTATGGGGAGTAGATATGGGATGGGGTTATGTGGAAATGCGATGTGTTTTGTGTAATAAAAAAGGGTTTACTTATGGTGGTCTAGTTTCGTGTTGGGTTAGGCTTATCCAAGGATAATGCTGTCTCATCGACATTATACATTATACCAGTGCTACAATTGTAGTTGTTATCGGAATGATGTCTAGGCCGTAAATAAACCGTTTAATATTTTTATCGTTTTGGAATATTTGGACAGAGTGCGGTGGCTTCCGCGTATGGGATCAAAGGTATAATTTTTTATCCCGATCCGAAGGACATGGGTATACTTTTCCCTCCAAGTGCAGTTCGCTGGGGATCGTTGGCTTCGTTGGAGAATATTCACGACATTCAGGTGCACCGACGACCAGTTAATCTGCTTGCTAAAGAATTACCGACCCTCAAGATCAAGCTTTTCACGGCGTAGGAATTGATCACAACGATGTTACTAATTTTTATAATTTGTTTATTTTAACGTAGAAACACCGGGGTAAATTTCTCCTTCCTGCGCACACCATAAGCTACACTGACGCTGAACAGCTTTTAAGGTAGAAACTAAACTTAATTTAACTTTAGATCTAATAAACGCTTAAAATATGAATGGTTCTTTGCAGGTGGATAAGACAAGGGCGTGGGAGTCGAAGAGCACCGCAGGAGTGGCAAGGCTCTTTGCCAACTTCCTACTACCTAGGTTCCGTTTTCCAGGGACCATTCTCCTCCCTCCCGTTTTCCATTAGACTCCGTACATATAACGAGATCAAGACTAACAGCATTTTCAATGTGGTCGCCGCCATACCCGGGGCATGGGAGAGTGACAGGTGAGGAAAGAAAAAAATTTCGGGGGGAGCAAACTGCACCATGCTGAGTTGCTCCATATTGTCCTACATTTAACACTGTTTTGTCTATTTTCACCCAACATTTCTCATCTAAGCTATCTCATTTTTTTTGGTTTCATCGTCATCCTCATCATTATCGTCACGAACGCAATATTTCTCCTAGATGAAATTCATTTAGACGCTATTTTTCTCTTTGCAGTTCATTTTTTTCAAGGAAAAAGATCCAAACGTTTTTTTATACTAGGGAATGGCGTAATCTTCGCATACCTTCTCATTTCACTTCTTCTTTCTTTTTGATTTATTACGTGAAAGTATATGAACACGAATTGTCTTCGCAGAACTTTTCTTCTTATGTTTTCATTCGATAATAATTTGTGTGTTTCCTTCCCACATTTTATTAGATGCCAGTAGCAGTGACACTAAATTATGAAGTTCATTGTCTTACAATACAGTAGAAAGGGAACGTCCATATAAAAGATACCAAGCGCACTAGAGCAGAACAAAGTATCATGATACTATGTATAAAACGGAAAATACGAAAGTAATTTTCTTGACCGGAAATTCATGACTATATCTTCTTCGACGTTGTAGATGAATGACCCCTTGATTTTCTTCAGT
>JAANSQ010002054.1:0-12980 GCA_036850885.1 Lepidocyrtinus dapeste | reverse complement strand
GTACGTAAATGTAGAATAATGTAGCCATACAAAACATTTTCTTTGCCGTTGCCTACTCTATTTTGCGTAAGAATAACTTATTCTCTGCCTGCCATGAATTTGCCAATAATTTGCATAACCTAATTTCTCGTACAAAACATGTTTGCATTTTGAAAACTTTGAAACTTATGGTTACTTAACAGGCGTAAACCAGAATTATGCTAAAGATTTCCATAGATTTTTAAAATGTATACGCCAACGCTAAGCTCAACTTATTACTCTGGTACAACATCTGCCAGAGAACAATGAACCTCGGGTATTTGTCCGATTTTTATACCTACCTTTTCCTTCAACTACCAAAAATTATGCAAGGGATTTGCCTCAAATAATTGAATCATTATAAAATGTGAGTAGTACTTAACAATTATTTTGGGGTTCAAGCAACTTTTTTGCATTGTAGTGGACTTACTCCATTGGTAAAACATTGCAAATGTAATATACATAATTAACACGCTTTAAGCTATGTCGGAAGCCTTGCCGAGTTCAATGAAGGTGTTTAAGTTTCCTGTTGACTAGGTCTTTTACTTCGCAGTGGTCTGCCTCTAGTAAAAGACGAAAAGTTTCTTTTTTAAATGAGAATAAAAAAAACTATATAAAAACATCTTGTGAACGGTTCCTTGCATCTTATATCTTATCATCCCAATATATGCAATTTTTTGGTGTTTAGGTACCATCTTTATTCGCATGGTTTACCGATTCCGGCAGAATTCCCCGTTATTTGCTCACCAACCTTTACATTTTGATTAAACATTATGCTTTTAGGAAGGTGTAATATAATCTTTTGTGGGCAAGGGGCCAAAACCACCAATTTCTTCGGATTCATCATTTTTAAACTAAGCACGCGTTTGTTACACACCTAAAAAAAAGTTATTCCTGTACCTTGATTTGATGAACTGCAGCATCAAAACAATTGTTTCTTGGGTAGCTTGGCATAAACATAAATAGGGATTTTTATTAAGAGGAATGGAACGCCAAAATTGTTGAATCTAACTTGTAACGGTGTATAGTTATTCTAAGCGAAAATATCAGTGATTTGATTTTTAAACGCTCACTAAACTGCATTAATATACGTGTGCCCATTACTCGATGGAGATCTTTTTTTCAGCTGCAACATTTAAAGATTGTTCTCCGAACGTGTGTTCATTTTTACTCGTACATTTTTTTTCTTCATGGTGCCTTCAACTAAGCAAAAATATTGTAGTAAGGAAAGGGTCGTTAACAAATTTGAAGAGAATAATAACTATTCATTCGTCTGATCAACGAAGCGAAGGAGTTAAAACACCGAATCGAAATGAAACTTGATCTATTTCAACAAAACAAAACACGTAATCATTTGTAGTATTTCCCTTTTGAACCAGGAAAAGAAGATAATGCTGCCTTTTTTGTGAAAAGTAAGTGATATGGGATTACTCTTCAACATCTGATACTTGGCTTTGTAAAAAATACCCTCGTAAATGTATACTTTCAAGTCCGAACAATGATCTTAGAAAATAGTAGGTGTACCTGCTGTGTCTAATCTTTTACAATCTAAAATAATGAATCACTGTACACGTGATTTTGCACATTTATACACACCTATCTGCTACTTATCATCTTGAGTGAGTCAGTAACTCAAGATCAAAATACACCTGAACATACATAATCAGTACAATACTGTAGGAAACGCTATGCGCACTTATCATTTTTTTTTTAAATTACACGCGCAAGCTTACATTTCTCATCGTCAGTCATATTTCTTCATTACAAGAAGAACTACCAAGCTCAACTCCGAAATGGAAATGTAACAGTATAGAAGACACTTAAAACCTAACAATAATAATAATAACGTCTACCTTTTTATGGTAGCATTGGCAGCAATCTTGTTTGCCAAATTTAAAAAATAAGTTAATAAATAGCGATTGGCTCAAAGGAATAGCTTGTATCTTGATTCATCATTCTAAACTTCTAATTCAACATCTCCATTCAAAGAAAAATGAATGAGTGTAAAGTCTAGAGTGCAAAGACTTGAACGATAGATGTTGAAGATGATCACAACATTGAGCTGGTACACAATGCAAAAATCCCTCTTCCTTTGCAAACGTGCCCCGCAAAAACCCTAAAATAATTTAAATCAAAGTACGTGAGACTTGTAATGTTAGTTGTATGTCTTACGTTGAAACACTAGTCTTTATTATGATTTAGGAGGAAGAATGTAATGAAATAAGACAAGGTTACGAGAAGTTATTTATACCATTATTTTCCATTCGGCAGTTCATTACTCTTCAGATTTTTCGCAAATTGCTAGCAGTAAACCTTGTTTTTAAGCCAAAAATTTTTTAAATGATTACTCAAGTTTATATGGAATAATTTTGAGAGTGTAAAACCTTTTTATTTAAATTGGTAGAGGCCTTTTTTGCACTCTTCAAGCAATATTTTTCATAAGATTTCACGAATTTCATTTTTAAATATAAAATGTCTCCCTGAATAAATTTTGAGTGAAAAAAAACTCATGTCATAAATCACCTGTGACATGGCACTAGCAAAAAGGCTTGAGAAGCCTAGGAAAACTTATTACATTTATATCTGTCCACTTGAATTAATTCAGACTTTTACACATTATAAATTGCGTAGAAAAAGGGGGAAATTTTGAATTCAAAGTTGATTACTGGGTGCATTTTCACAATGGGCTGGTTTCTAGACGCATGCGCTAATGATGTGATATAGATAAAGTCATGTAATGTACATTACTACGTCATCAAATCAAATCTTTCATGTAGTCACTGGGAGTAAGTTCGACATAATCCAAAATTTGCTTTTGTTGTTGGTCAATGTAGTGAAAATATAACTGAATATTTTTTACACCTTGCCTACGACTTCAACACGCAACATGCTCCAACACCTGCACTTGAATATTTTTTTTTTTTGATTATAAAAGATAGCTACTTTAATGATTAGAGCTAACAACAACAGACCGTTTACTCGCCGAAACATAAGTAAAATGCACCACACCCGAGCAATTGTACAAGATCTCTATTGAATTTCTCTTGTAGTACCGCAATATTTTTTGGGTTGCTTTGTCTAGCTTTGAGTAAATGAAAACTGAATATTTTTGGTACTGCACCATAAGTAAAGAAACTTAGATGCCGCCGGTACTTCATTCATAAGATGATCGTCATCAGTGCAACGCTACTACATCTATTAAAGCCTTATCTTGTAGTAACGTTGCGTTAACATAATTATTGCAGCATATACTTATGACGCGACTTACACAATATCGATATGAACTTTGTAGAGGATGATAGTGCTCTCACCAAAATAATTTCCGTAATTCTAGCGTTTCAATTTTTAGGGGAGTAGACTAGTAAAATGTGCTAAGAATAACTTTTCGTAAACTTAACGCTTAAACAACCCCTTTGAAAAATCCGAATATATTGCAAAAATGTGATAGACGGCCGTTGAATTGGATTTTAAGTTTGCATAATTTTTGCACATTGTAATCAAAACCTTTTAAATGCCGTCCGCAATACATATGTTGAAGTTTTGGCTGAACTGTTCTAGCATGGGAAAATTGCGCATAGCCTAGGAAAACCTAATTCTAACTAGCAGCGCAGCGCAAAAAAGTTACAACGCCTACTTTATCATTTACTTTAAAAATGTTGAAATAGTTCACCGACCATTTGTTTCAAACAAAAGGTTTGGCTCCTGCGGGCAGTTATGCTCTTTGCTTTGTGTAATGGCTCACGGTAAATAAAGTTTATTCCAAAATCTAGAAAAATTTTAATGCGTGATAGCAACACCTTTTGATTTTACTCTACCATAGAAATGAACTGCGCCATTTTTTACGTATGGCCCGCCAGCAAATTCCATACTAAATACTGAGAGATCCATATAGAATAAATAAATTCAACAAGGAATTTGGCCTCCTCAAAGGCACATTAGTACAAAAATGAAAAATCTTTAGTCGTTTAATGCGTAGCAGCGAGCGAGCGTAATATTGTTTTTTGGAAATACATTTTAAGGCGGTAATCATGTATCATCTGTTTAAGTGCCACAGAAATATCTTCTGTCTCCCTATTCTGGCTATTTAAAGATATTTAAAGAAACTGTAACTATTATAAAATCCTCATATGGACTACCGAAGGTCAAGTTTGGATCTGGAGCGTAAGAGATGTTTCTAAATGTAAGCGTCCCATTCATTAATTGCAAGAATAAGTACGCTTCTTCATTCTCCACTCAACAGCCCTATAAACTTAAACATTCAAAAATTCAAGATGATTAATGCTAGCAATGTGCAAAAATGGCATTGATTTTATAATTTTAACCTTAAAGTTACTTAAATGAATTCACCTTGCTCACCTATAATTTATAATAATATCATCATTCTAATCAACAAGTTTGGTGCGCTCATTGAGCATTTTTATTTTGCTCTTAGTGTGTGTGTGGCACACTTTCTGAACGCTGCCTTTTACAGTTGCATGCAAGATATGCAATTATTTTGATAACACAAAATAATTTAAAACAAGCATGTGGTCAAAAATGCTTTTGCAGATTTTACGGATGAAGGCTAATATTCATCATATTCATCAAGTATTTCAACATGCTAAGCAATAATGACTTCTGGTTGCATTGCTGCATTTGCATCTCATCATCTTAATCGCAATAGGGCAAAACGGATTACTAGATGCTACAGAGTATTTTCACAGCTAGAAAATATTATGCAAGGCTTTGTTTACGCTGTTAAGATTACTTCATTTCATCACTGTAGTGGTCCATTATTTCTGTAATTCTGTTCTTGAATAAATTAATAAAAGCTGCATCACATATATATTTAGACCTTACAACGTCCGTCACGCGATAAATACTCTCGTTTGGAAAAAACTTGCCGTGATATTGAACCTGGCGCTTAGAATAATTAACCTTTCCACTACGTCCTTTTTTTCTTTCTGAGCACTTATGTACCTTAATGACAGCAAATACATCAAGAAATTTATTGTCAACCATACCAAACCCGCAAATCAAAATGTATATGTTGAGGTCCATTTTATTAGGGCAGATTTTTGTTGAAAAAATGTACATATTCCATACACAACACTTAATTGAGTGTCGTCGCTTCAAGATCAACTTGTAGGTCTTTCTAATTATTCATGAAGGCATGTAAAAATACAGACATTTATTGACGATGATACTTAAATGGTGGAGGTCTTGGGTGGACGACTACATTATTTATGAATTCGTATTAAACACTGGTAAAATAATTTGCATTAATAAATAGTATTGCGCCAAAGTACTTTAACATTCCAAAAAAACACTACATTTCCTTACAATACATCAATCGGAACCATTTCACAAGCCAAACACTTATGAAATTCTTGCATAGTAAATTGTTTTTATTGGAGTGTGGAGTGTCTACCCCTATTGAAATATTCAATACGTAAATTGATAAGCAACCTGTAGTAAAATTGCAGCTAAAATATAGACATTTGTCGTACTTATTGAAAAGTGAATTAAAAAGGCAGTTTAACAGTGCAACCAATGCTTATGGCTTTGAACTAATCCACTTAAATCAATAAGATCATTTCAGCATTGGTAAGAATTTATAAAGCATACTTCCACGTCTCATATCAAGCTATCATCAAAATTATTTAATGAACAAAACCAAGTTTTTCGAAAATAAGTACTCCGTTTTAAAAATGGTTTCAAACCCTTAATTTGTATCAGATACTACCTTTTGCACTGTAAAAATCATTTACTCAATGCAGCACCTCACAAAGTATAATACACTTTCATTTCTTCAGTTAAAGGAAAACCTTAGGTGATTAGTACGTGAGAGAAGTCAGTAATCGTAATCGTACAAAGTAATAATTGTCGTAGACAAAAATAAAATTGAATGACGGGGATACGTATATACTTGTATATTCTCCTACTAGAGAAAAAAACACTTCCGTTGACATCACAAAAACTTGTATATCACCTTTTACGACTTGGTTAATAAAAATACTCATTGTCTCGCGTAAAGTCTCTCTTGCAATGTAGGGATGTGCTATTTGAGTATAAAAATACTTTGTTAGGTACATAATTACTCTTACTTTCTGTGATTGCTAGGCTTATCTGCTTCATACCGACAAATTGTCGCAGGATGTTGCCACAATATTATTATCATAATTAATTTCAAACTATATGTTTCATTTAGTGATCTTTTGACCTTCTAAATTAATTCAAGCAACACGAAAAATAGATAAAAAAAATATTATTATGAGGCATGTTCTCCTTTCAAGCATACAAACATAGAGTGAACTCTGTACACCTTTCATTTCTCCAATGACCAATTTTGCATGTGGGCCTTACTATTTTTTTACTCCGTGGACGGATGTATAATCGGCATTAAAAATGTGTTCAAAAAATGGCTTGATTGGCCGTCGTCAAATCGTCACCATCTGATTAGCACTTTAAGCATAGAAGTAGATTACATTGTCATTCGTCTACTACTGATCATTGGTCAGCATCATTAAATCAAAATACTTGACGTTTATCTCGCCTTCTCTTCAGAACAATTTTTATGAATTTTTTTTCACGAGAGTGGAAGGCAAACAAGCTTCACTTTCGATTTGCATACAACAATATCATTACAAATCTTACACAAAAGGCCCTTTCCTCGTTACGAATGTTAGTTCACCTAGTTTTTAATTGCCAGATATGCACTGTTGGCATTGTTTCGGTATACCTGCTATTTACCCCGGTTAATTATGCATTAGGAAGTTTATTATCCCTGAGTATCTACACTTTCCTTAGATGGATCATTCAAGTGTTTTTTAAACATCAAATTCTACCTATGCATCCATATATCATCTTATTTCATTTGTACATGTTCTAAAAAGGGACAGGGTAGTCATGTTATCTTTCAAATACTGCACCATTGCACGCCTTTTCAGTTAAAATGTACACAAATACACTTGTCCAAAAAAAATTATTAATGCCAAGTTCAGCCATTCGAATGCAATCTAGTTTCCAAATTTTCTTTTTTAACCAGAGCAGTCACATACACGTACAATTTCTGTCGAGTATGCCAAAGTTCCGCTCATTGAGAAAGTGTTGCGGTGTAAACAACATTACAAGTATTTTCATGAGATAATGAATTGCCCACGAATTTCTAACACAATTTGTAATAATGACATTTAAACACTTACAATTACACTTGAAAGGTCTTTAACAACTACATAAAAAAGGAGTTTCTGTGACATTTGTAATGGGACCTGGCGTGTAAAACGCAACATGTTTAAGCTTAATCCCGCATTGCTTCTACTTTTTTCTTTATCTTTTTTGTTTCAACCAAGCTAAATCTTTTCCGTTGTAATAACCCTCGTCCAAAAACATTGAAAATTATAGTTCAATTCTCACCTTGTATTTCCGAACAATTTTTGCATTGTTATGGTCTGATTTTTAAATTCTTTAAATTTAAAAATTGTTTTCGAGAATTCATCCTAAGTTTCCATTGTTCATTCAATGATTTGTTTCGAGTTACTGGCAATTTTAATCGTCTTAAAAAACCGCAAGAGTAAAGTCAGATATGAATCTCACACATTTTTTAAAAAAGATTATCTTCATGTTTTATTTCTAGATTGATTTTATTGAATGCAAACTAAAATTTGTTTCTTCCATTGTTCTCGTAAATTAACAACTTGATGAAAGTCCATCATCAGATAGTTTAGGATTTTGCGAATATATCGAAACAAAGTCATGAAGAGATTGACCTCCCACGGAGAACGTACTCAATACAACATTTAATGAGCGTGCGTTATACACTTTATTCAAATGAAAAAGAAGATGATCTTACATTTACATGGTAAGCAACGTGAGTAAAAAGGTTCGCTCAGAATCAGCCTTGTTCACCTTTACATATTTTGGGAGAAAAAAGGCATAAAACTTGAACTGTTTTGAGTAAGATTGTGATGAATATGCAAGTATGTTTTGAGCCAAGACAATAGAAAAAAATGTCCACCTTCACTTAAGATTCACCACATTCTTTAAGCTTCTCATAAGAATATGCTAAAGTAAAACGAATGCTTGCCTATTAGCTAGCCTATTCATTTCGAGATGTCGTTCATCTGCTCACACACCTCAAAACTCACGAAATTATGAGAGCCACACATTAAAAAAATGAGAGGACAAAGCAGACTTTTCATTTTCCAAAAACTATAGAATGAATACTGTAAGAGTATTTGAGCATGTACCCTTGAACATTTTTCTACTTTGGTCTTGTAAAAAGGACCAAGAACAAAACAATATCATATTTCTCTTTTTTATTTTGTCAGGATTGAGTAAAATAGATGAAAGCAAGAGAATCCCATTTCTTACCTGAAATTTAATGCCTCTTCATCAAACAGCAATTGAAATTGAATACTTGGACAGCATAAAATTGACCAATTTCGCGAGAATAAAATGCAAAGTCAAATTGTTTAGTTTTAAACTACACTTCGAATACAAATCCTTGTTATCGTCGCAGTGCACGTATTTAACAAGTACTGAGCAAACTATAAAAATAATTCGACACAAATGATTGTCGTCGTGGTCGTGATAGGAACTGTTCGTCTCAATGAATAGTTCTAGCTTGGTCCAGATATATAAATAGTTCATCAAAAGTAGTATTTTTGGTTGATGGTCAAACTTGGTCACATTTCAACAAAATGAAGAAGGGAGCGAATAGGAATAATGTAACAGAGTCATCCTCTAATGCATATTATGTGATGCATACGAAATTATAATAAGAAAAATTGCTTGACAAAATATGATGATAGCTGGTGTCCTGTTGTGACCAAAAAAGAAATCTTGAAAAAATGGAGAATGCAATCACTCTCAAGGTAAATAAGTTTACGCATAACGTGAGACTTTGTAGATCACTTGGTTAGGTATTGCTGGTAAACATCCAAAAACTTAGTTTTATTGGTTTGGATGCATAAAAGCCAGTATAAATAGTCTTACTGTGAGTGAATAAGTACATCAACATCAATCTTTACACGCACCTTCACCAATTATTGTGAGCCAGTTTAAGATGAAAATTGAACAAAAATACGATGAGGTAAACCGAGGGTTGAGAGTTTGTATTGTGAAATGTGAACGGGCACAGAAACCATGGAAAAGCGCACACCCGAAGGTTCAAAGACGTGTTGTTGAGCAGTCTCCTATTGTATAAAATGTTACACGAATGAGTAATGGAACTACTATCACTTTAAAGTGCTAAATAGCATTGATGATAGATGATGTATTTTATATTCTCCATCAAGTCCCAAAAAGCATCTTTTTTGAAAGTACTAGTATTGTTCAATTTTTTTTCAGGTCAGATCACTCAAGCAACGTTGGCTGTAACAATGCCAACAACTTGTCACAAGCTGCTGCAACACACAAGGAGTGGCAGGAGAGTGGGAGACAAGTCTGGAGGAAGATGAAAATGACGACAGAGATAACACTTTGATTGGTGATGCTGCTACTGTGGAAAGTACCCTCGTCCCAGGGTCAACTTGTACATTTGCCGATCGTATTGCCATAATGGCTCACGAGTAAAGAGCAGGGTCCTTTGGACGATACGGAATTCTGTAGTTTGCACATAGGACAAGACAAATTAGTCTTTGCTCAAGTTCTTTTACATTGCCTTTGTATATGTGCAGCAGAAATTGATTCGCAGCCGCATTAATTGGAGAGACGTTATTGATTTGCCTTGGGAAATTATAAAAAAGGGAATAAATGCTCAAAATGACTGACGGCTAGTCATGTCAGAGTGGGACATGCAAGGTAATCCAATCATTAGCCATTGGACATGATCCTCTGTGAAATTAATTTAATTTATTAAACTGTCTCTCCAGGTATTTGTTTCTTTGCTTGCTTGAAAGTGTCAACTAATTAAATTACATCATTCTGATATTCTGCGAGTCTTTTTAAATCAGGGACAGTAATTATGCAAGCATCGTTAACTTAAGTACACTTTAACTGGCATGAAATTGGAAAGTCACAGATAGGTCTCACGAAAAAAATAGGAGATAAACTTGAAACGTCCGTATATGGTATCAATGGCTGTAATGCAAAATTTAGCGTTCAAATACGCTCGTCATTTTTTTCTCTACTTCAAATATCCATACTGTTCGTTTTTACTTGTCACAAAAGTTTTCTATATTTGTATTAAAAGTCTATGAGAAGAAAGCGTTCTAGCAATTGTGTTTTTTAAGTTGACCACAAAAGGAGATCCGAATCAACAAGTGCTTTAGTTAGCAACTAAACACGGTAATAATAGGTAAATAACAATGAAGAACAAGTTCACACGATGTATGCAACTTTAAATACGAGTTATTTTTCTTTTCACAGTCGTTTTTTTATCTCTGATACAATTTTTCATACAGAGTAATTTGCATTAAAAAACGGACTGTCTCGACTTTGAGAAATAGTTATAAAAACAGCGCTAAACTTAGTCAGAAAAACTTTTCGCAGAACCAGGTCCCTTTTAAATTCTTTTGCAGGAATAGAGTGACCTCAAACTCTGAAAATCCTTCAACCCAAATCACCATATAAAGATATTTAGTTCTTGCAGAGCAAACCATTAGTGTTCACAGTACATAACCTTGTATAAAAATTCCTGGAAACCCAGCAGCTTGAGTGTATAACAATATATTCATACAAGGTCAAGAAGATAACTGGAAGATTTGTGCTTCGGAAGTATTACCGGATATTCCGTGCTTTATCACCAATTGTTATTACTCCCCTTCCCCTACATTCCATTCAAATTGGAATGTTAATGTTCATCTCCAACACACACTTAAGGTGTATGTATTGAGGCACAATGAACAAAAAAAATGTTCCTTTTTGAGTACACTTGAGAAAAATGAGACTGCGAGGAAATCACAATACACCGAATAAAATACTAAGGAAGAAGCTACCTAATGCACATGTTTCTAATCGGCCTCAAGACTCGGACCGACCGCAACCCAGTGATTGTATGTTGATGGCAAGACAGCCAAAACTAGAATAAAATGAACAAGTTATTCTACTACAGAACCAGCTCACGCGGAGAACCCCTTTGATAGCAAAAAAGAGAGAAAAATCCTATATGAAACAACAGGTTTCTTGAAAAAACATCACCGTCATCGTAATCATTATTGTATCTTGTATGTATCTTCGTTAACAAGACGAACACGAGCTTGTCTTTTGCTCTTCTCTATCATGTTCTTGCAATCCTCAAGCTTGCTCATCAAATCGCGTAGCCTTTCTTACGGCGTGCCATGCAATATGTGAATGCATGCGTGAGTTTCTAACTCGCCAAAGTATATAGTTTTCTCACCTGAGCACCTAAAATTTTAACTGAAGAAGGTCTGCCGACTGGTTTTCTTCTATTTTCTCATATATTCACAACAATCAATGAAATTATGCTTAGAAAAAAAAACTTTCTTACATTGAAATGGCCCTTGAAAGGTCCACCTTGTGATGTTTGCAGTAAAGATGAAAGATTTTTATGTCGACGGCGGATGCCACAGAATCTTTGAAAGCTTTTCTTCATCCCTTTCCCTAAAGATTACACTTTTCCCTATCCAATGAATGCTTTCGAATAGAGCAAAAAGTCTTCATTCTCATTAAATTACTTAGCAGTAGCTCTATCTTACCTTTCCTACCATCGGATTGAGAACTCGAAATCATTTGATTGCAGAAAACCACGTAGGTCATTTTCAATACATGGTATGTTTCAACAATATACTAGCGGCGAATCTGTTCACCTAGGCTTTCTTGGCAATCACAATTTTTTTTGAGTGTACTTCTCCTTCCTCCTACTTTAACGCATGCATCTCTATTCTTCCTCTTTTTTGGGGTTTCTGTAAGCTCCGATATGAAAACTCTTTTGATGAGGAAGATGATGATGCGATGACCAAGGGGGATTTAAATTGATTACTGCATGCCGTGCAATTGTCCTCTATGAGCAGTGTGTCATTATTTTACCAGTTACTGTGTCAGTAGTGCCAAGCAGCGATTCAAAGTCTTGTACCAAATCACCAGTTTGCTTATACAGGAATCTGATGAGGCTATGTTAGTTTTGTCACTTTTTTCATTGAAACTTATTTCTTGTGAAATTCAACTAATATAAAACTTTTCTGGCTCGGAAGGCCAAGGTTTTAAAAAATCTTTAGTATCTCCTCCTCGTATAAATTAAATGCGAGTTTTTTTTTTACTTTTGAGGAATATCAAAGATTCCCTCGCTTGTGGGCAGACCAAATGAAATGATCATGCATAATACATCTTTACTTTAAAGAAGGAAGTACTCAAAATCTTTTCGAATTGCATTAATGTTTACACGCTCCAATGGCGATTGTATTCGCAAAAAACAACTTGACGGTCAACAAACACTGTCTGCCTCCAGTGCTGAAGGTATAGATTTCAGACAGACAACCGTAGAGCTAGTCTGACTGGAATAATTTTTTTATGACTCATTTTATTTTACTCCACTGCATGTTTTCCTTTTGTAAAGTATAAATGGAAAACAAAGTAGAGCAGGTTAAAATTAGTGGTTAGTCAAGTTAAAGCTCTTATGTAGAGGCTATGCATTTTTTACAGATACAATAGTACACACCTATTTTAATATTGAAATGAGATTCATAAAAGCGTTTTTTTGGAATATTGCCGATGCGGTTGTCTTGTTTTAGCAGTACGAAATCTGGTTCACCTTGTGGAACTGCATTTGTGGAATGATATCAAGTATCAATTGCAAGACGAGCCATTTATACAATTTCAGTAAAGTAAAGTAAGTGCAGTTGTCCAGTGAATGTATATTCTTTTTAAGTGGGTTTAAACGATATAAATAATAGGACAAAAATAAAAATAATTCTTCTTTGTTCTAAAAAAGGGCGGGTCGAATCTCTAAAAGTTATGCAACACTTAACATAAAGTATCGTCTCGCACGAGTGTCGTAAATGCTTATCCAAATTACTCATTAA